>JASAND010015576.1:0-16230 GCA_030248195.1 Trissonchulus latispiculum
AATTCAATGTAAAATGTCGTCAGCGAGTGAAACGAGTTAAATTTAACCCATTCATGAAAAGGGTAGAGTTAAATTTCACTCTGCATGTTTTTAACTCCAGTGGCCAAGTGACGTGATTCAGAGGGGGTACCTTCATAAGAACAATCAAGAGAGGCGATACTTCCAACTAAATATACAAGCGAGTGAGTGCGCACAATTGTGTTCTTGCTTCTCAGTGTGCCCTTGGAGGGAATAACTCGCTTAGTCCGACCAAAATGTGCGTACAAGCTTTGGCCGTTTATAGCAGAATAACCTTTGGAGTAAACCCCAAGAATGTGTATATTTTTAGAATTCTCAGGAACTCTAGAACTCTAGATTTCGAAAATCCGAAATTTCGGGATTCATTCACGGAAAATCTAAAATTTTAGTTTTTCTCCCAATTTTTACCGCAATCAAAATTTTGTTCCCACGATCGAATAGAGTTGGCCCCGCTGCATATTTTAGCTCTTACAAGTTTTCATGAAAATGCACCCAATTTCCGGAATTCCGGGTTTTCAAAATTCCGGATTTTGAAAATTTTTTCCAATACCCACAAGATGGGTGTCAAGCAAAAGCTCTTATCGAGCTGAACAACTTTTGTAATAGAATGAACTCTTGAAAATGCACTCGTTCCCGGAATTCGCGAATACCGGATTTTCGGGATTTTAAAAAGTATCTCCATTAATGATGAATAAATCTTGTAATTGAGCCAACTCGCAAAAATGAGCCCAATTCTCGGAATTAACGAAAAACTTCCAAGCTAGAGTGAAATCCGGAATTCCTGAATTCCGGGAATTTGGTTCACTTTCAGACATTGGTTCTCTTACAAGATTTACTCGGCTCATCAAGAGCTTTCGAATGATACCCATATTGTGGCTATTGGAGAAAATTCTTAAAATCCGGGTTTTCACGAATTCCGGGAATTGAGTGCATTGTCAAGAGTTCATTCGAGTACAAAAGTTGTAGAGCTCAATAAGAACTTTCGGTTGATACCCATCTTGTGAGTATTAGAGAAAAAATCCAGAAATTTGGAAAACCCGAGATTCCGGAAATTGGGGGCATTTTCGTAAAAAATCTTGTAGGGGTCGAAAACATACCCACCAGAGTTGGACGCGGTCGCGGGTACCCGCGGGTACCCGCGGGCGGTCGCGGTCGTGGTCAGATTGTCTTGACCGCAATGACCGCAAATTTCTATCAAATTTTGGCAATTTTGGCCAATTTATTGCAAAAATTTCCAATTTTTCCAAACTATTTTTCGTATTTCTATTACAAGAAGTGGTCCTCTTAGGGCAATCTTCGTTTTCATTTGCTTAACTTTGCTAAAAAATTGCCTCTTGGTTTGACAGGCTGTATAAACTGTCGGTTCTTACAGTAGTCCTTATTGAAATTTGTTCATTTCTACTTTTGTCTAATTTAATTTCAGCCAATTTCTTAATTTGACGGGTTCAGGGGATTTGGTCAACCAACACAGACAAACATGTAGTCATTGGAGTGCTCTGTCCAAAACCCACAACTTTGTTGTCGTATATGTTCCACTCCTTACAGTTTTAGAGAACACCAAAAACTTATTCTCTGTTCAAAAACGGACCATTTTAAGAAAAACCACATATTGTCAGATTTTTCAGCGTCAACAACAACAGGTCGGTAATTCATTTTGTCCACACTTGTATATACTCTTATAAGACATGCTAGTGCTATGCCCAACTGAGAGCTCTCCGCGGCGCTAAGCACAGTAATGAAAATGCGAAATTTTGAAAAAAACGGCAATGGGATTGTTTTGAACACGGATTTATATAAATTCATGCAATCAATTAGAAAAAAGACTTTGCACCAGCATTTTTGGGACAATTGCCGAGGGTGTTTTTCAAGGGTTTGAGTTTGATCATTTGGTTTGGGGGAAATAAGCTTCCAAGCCTAAAAAGTTTAACGAAATAGGAACAAAACTTAAGTTTTCCTGAAACTATTTAGTTTCTTTGTTTATTTCAGAAAAAATAACCCTTACAGAAATCAAACTTGTTTGTATTTTTCAGTTGCGAGATCGAGAAATAGTGAAAATACCTTAAAGTTTCGAGAAAAGTGGATTTTTTGGACGGATTTAAAGCTCACTAACTTAAAATTTTGCGGTCACGCAATTAGCCTGCGGTCGCGGACGCGGGCGGTCGCGGTCACGACTACTGCGTTCGCGGGGCGGTCACGGTCAAGAAAATTGTGTCCATATCCAACTCTGATACCCACAGCAAAGTCTAGCTTGATTTGCTTAATAACAAAAACAGAGCGGCCGGCCATAGGTAGAACACAAAAAGTCATTTTGTAAAGCATTTTCATGAAACTTTGATTTTCCGTCACAACTCCCAAATTTTACCTCCACCCCTTTGCAATAACTTTGTCATGGTTCAAACTTTAATGTTCAATATTTCGCAGTACTGGAATAACATGTTTCCATTTCAACTCTACTCATTTCAGATTCTTCAATGCAGCAGAGCATTATCATATCTTATCCTTTTATTGATATATGAACAACCCCTTTCAAGCGTAGGTTAAAGTTTTAAAATTAGATTGCCTACATGAAAACTTAATCGTGTCTTTGTGCGCAATGTTTATCCAATGACTAGCTGCAGTTTACATTGCATTCCTACAACAAACTTTATCACTAACCAAACCTAACGTCACAGCGTTATCTGCTAAACCAAAGTTGTAAAGTACAGTAAAATACGTCCTAGTGCCAAGTAAAGTTTAAAGTAGCGTGCTTAAGCAGAATCGATTTGAAAGCTGTTTAGAAAGCAAAAATCAAAAGTTACAATGAATGGATGTATTTCATAGTTGCTATGCAACACTACTTTTTCCGTGCAATTTTACAAGGCAGTCACTTCAATTACTAGCTAGCTAGCTACTGGGATTAAACAAATCTTTATTAACACAAATAACTTTTCAAATGCTTAATATTATTGCTATTATATAGTATTATGCTATTCCCGCTAAACAGCAAGATCAACTTCTTCAGTAACTCAGTCGATAGAGCGTTGGTTTTCAACACGAAAGGTTGAGAGTTCGAACTTCAATCGCCACATTAACCCCAAATTTTTTGGGATTATCCAATCGCTCATTACAATATCTTCTGTTTCATGATACCTTATAAGTTCAATTTCAGCTAGGCACAGGCCAGCACAAAGCTTACTCTTGCTTGCAAGGGTTGCCAAGAACCATATATAGCTGTACCACTAATTTTCTCAATTAGATATTGCATCATTTCACATTTCTAATGGCCTACCATTTCAAAACCAACCGATCGTAAACTGCTCCCGCGTGACAAAATCATGAATTTGAAATGTCTTTGTCAAAAAACCTATCAACTACTAAAGTATTCAATTTTAAACTAGGTGAGAGACAAATTAAAGACTTATTGTTACAATCCCTAACCAACTAGGCTACACAATCAGAAAAGGCTGAAAAATATTTATGTACTAATGAATCGCAGCCAATTAAAACAAGTTGAACAAAGAAAGAAATAAATATTATATCTAGCAGAAACAAAAGTACAACAACAACAAAGAAAAAGACACATCCGAACGAAAGAAAAAATAGATAGCTATATTATAGCCCTATTTTCATATCTAGCTCTAGCAGCAAACCTGCATATATGTCAAATATCCACCTGCAAAAAACCGTACATTTCTATTAACAGTACATTCATTACACCATACATATACGTATATAGGTACAAATGGTACACAACAGTATATATCTATTTATATACGTACTATTTATGTTCTAAGCTATTGTCTTGTGTTGATGGCGATTTTGCCAAAATTACTGCGTTTTCGAAATGAAAACATCAATTTTAACTCAAAAATAAGGATCAAGTCATGTAAGGAGAAAAACTAAAGTAAATATTAGCATTTTTGTGTTTGTAACCAGTTTCTGTTACAAAAAGAACCTTGGCATGGCAAACAACACTAAACAACAAATTTTCAGAAACAACATCTTGGCGCTTTAGCTAGTGAATCAAAATAAGGTGCTTTAATGCAATTTCAACTTGGGGCCTTTTTAAGAAAGCGTAGAGTGAGTTAAACTTCTCATGAAACAGTTAAATTTAACTCTACTCTACCATTTTTTGAAAAGGCCCAAAATCAAAGAGACACAAAGAACTTTCACTGTTCATTTTGGGATAGCAGAAAATACGTAATAGTTTTGTATGAATACAATGAATCATCCGAAAATAGTCTGCGTAAATGAAATCAAAAATATTCTATGCAAAACTAGGCATGCACAACTTTCCGATTCTGCACAATAATTCGTGCGGATTCAGCACGAAATTGCACGACTCGGGGGCAACAGCTCTTTGATCCACGCACATTTACGTATTCACATACGTACGTAGAGATAACAACAACAAGAGCATGATAAAATCCATAAAACAAGAATGGTAAAGCAATGTTATCGTTCGCAAGCAAGCAAGAGCAAAAAACAACTGTAAATTAAAGATGACAAAGTTCTGAAGAATCAAGAAAACATTTGCCACAAATTGTGTGCCCACACATACACTTAAAAATCATTAGGTACATGTAACATATATATACAACAACGTTCTAAAATGACTTTTAAATTTGTCCAATCTTGAATTTGATTAATCTAAAAACATTTCTCGACGAAGCAATGCAAAATCTTCAACTGATGCAAAACAATTAGTTTCATAGTGCAAAAACAGCTGCAAAGATACCTAGATACTTTTGTAGCTAGTATTTCGTAATTGTAAAGCAAGTTTCCGAACTGTAGAAATATTATACAATATTTGTACAGCTCCAGCTCCAAAGTTATTATTTCCACAATATCTTCAAGTGGAGAATTTAAAGATCAGGTTTAAAAAATTTAGATTCACTTTATTTCAAAAAACCCAACTACATTTTTAAACTATGTACCCTTTCCCCACCACAGACCCAACAAATACAATATGGTCTCAGAATACGAATCCATTCATCCAAACTATATGTGGGGGTCTAAACTTTTCAACCATTTATTTTAGCTAATTTCTCTGTCCAAACAGGGCTGCCTTAGGTAGTTAGTTATAGTCACTGGACCAAAAAAGCTTTCACAGCACTCTAACTACGTAATGCCAAGACAACCTACAGGTAAACTATGTCTAACAAAAGCCCTTGGTAACAATTGGTTTAACAGCTTGCTGTATATACCCATCTGCAGACCATAAATTTCTAGAGCCAACCCAGAACCCCCCAAACACGTTCCGACTCAATCCAATTTATTACGAACCCCCAATTCCCCCAAATTAGTATATAAACCCATCAATTAGCAGTCAACACTTAAAATACCATTTAGCTAACAAAAAGCACAGATCCAAACAGTTGAACAAAACAAAGAAACACATTGTAATTGATAGCTAAGCCACTAAACGCTAGCTAAAGGCCTATCCAGTGTAGCAAATTAAACTAGCAAAATCTCATTAAATAGTTATTTAGCTAAACGTTTTTGCGCAGACGGCTAAAGTAGCAAAAAAAGTTAATTAGAACTCAAGTCCAAAATTTAATGCAACCTGAAGTTAATGTAAAGTTTTTACATCCTGCCTTTTACGAATTTTATTTTTTACATTTCATATACATTTTTACCCCACCCCCCACAAAAGCTTTGCTACACTTTGCCCCCCGCCCCATATCTCCAGTTTAAGGTCAAAAAACCACAGCCAGCTATATACGTAGCAGATAGCAAGAAAATCCATTACGTTAAACTGTGGACGGTTACAAAGTTTGATACAAGTACAGTGACAAAAGGTTACAGATAAACTTTAAAAACAGTAAGTACATAACGTCATCTCATTTACAAGCAAAAATAAACCAAAAGATGCCAAAAATTGACAAAATACGTTCGTATAACTTCAAAAAATGCAAAAACCGAAAAAAACAGCAAATACGTCGATAGAAGACAAGCTAAGCGAAAAACAAATGGCTAGACAAGAATATAGAGGACATCAAAGTAAGGTGGCAGCCAAATTGCAGTTACGGAAACAAATTACACGGTGTATATAAATACGTTTAACGCAACGAAGCTATGTGTTAGTATATATATACATCATATGTAAGCTAACTAAACAAATACGAATCCAACCCATAATTATACATATACGTACACAGAAAATCTTAAAGAGAAGCAAATTTTAAATTAGCCCGTTAGCCCAAGAGGTAATAGATAACTTCATTTATTTTTGTATTTAATTAGCCATGGTTTGATCCAATCCAACCAAAAATATGCCCATTTTGATTTTATTACACGTCTATTTGTTAGTATTCCGTTTTCTAGTAGCACCTGCAAATGATGTCTTATCTCAACCCCAGTTGGCAAATAACTACGTCTATAACTTCCTAGGTAGATATGTGCCTATGCAGAGCTGACACCCCCTCCAAATTAACCACAAATTCGATGTTAGTACAATCTGGGTCCAGCAAGAAAATTACCTCATTAACAAACAGAGGGTTCGTTCAAGCTAAACAGTTCGACAAAACACAATCAAACAAAACACATCTGTGCATTTTAAAAATACGACAATGAACACAGACAGGAATCACACAGAACAAAATCGTTTTGCTTTTATGGCGCAAAAAATCTAAAAAAAACCATTTCGCAAAGACGATTCGTTAAGTAGCACTAAAACAAGTTGTGTCGGTGCAAACACAGAAATGTTACTACCACTAGTCAAAATTTTGTAGTACACAAAGGCAAGACCATCAAGTTCAAGGTCAAAGCTTAAAATTGGGTTGGGGGCGGTTAGAAAACAACGAAGCAAAATCCAGCTGATAAAAAATAACTGAAGAAATAAGTTAGCTAGAGCTACACAACGTATATATAGTTCGAAGAAAACTACACAAAGTTATGCAGTAAACATAGACGTAAGACAACACATAGAATTATTCATTGCTTGGTCTGCTAATACTGACTACAATGATAAGGACTTGTTCTAAAAATTAGTTACGAATAATATGGAATACTTCATTTTGACCAAAAAATGCAGAAAATTCAGTGACACAAGGCTCAATTAGTGACATATTATTTTCTATATAATATATGTATGTATATAAAACTGTATTTATGCCATTAGCCGACCCAATTCGGCACTTTTTGGTCAAAATCCTATATAGTTAAAAATACAACTAGCCTTCGGGAATTATTTGAGCAAACCTACACATTATATACGTATATTTACCAAGTCAGTGTTAATTAATAAGTAAACTATAACTACACAAATATAAAGTTAACACAACGGTTAAAAACTTAAAGAGTAACTCAAATTTGCATTCGTCTCAAGCAAAGCACGGACAAAACTTTTCAGAAATCAAGCAGTAAAGAGATACACACACACCACAGAAATTTTAAAATTTAACATAATTTTATGGATATACGTACCAGAAACATATTTATGAGTAGGAAATTCACAAAAATTACGTTCCAAATTTTAGAACACGATTACGTAAAATTTACTACAGTCACAACATTCAATTATATAGTTTGTCTTCAATCGTTACTCAAAATTTAAAAAAGAAGAAAAATTTTTTGAAAAAGAAGAAAAAATTAAAAGCAGTAGCTCCAATATGAGCTAAAATATTTAACCAAACTAAAATTCCCAAAGTCCCCCTATTCCTACCCCCTCTCATTTGGAAAATGGTACCACAGAAAAATCCGCGAGTTTCTGCCATCTGTAAAGGGTGCAACAAACAAGCAATAGCAGAAAAGCAATATTAGCTTGCAGCTTGCTAATAACAACAAACGCAAATTAAACCACAAAAAATATATAGATAAATTTGTTCACACTTACACAAATTGAACTATAGACACAGAATTTTCCAACAGGGGTGAGGGTGGGACACCCCAGACTTGTGTCGCCCTCAAGCATTAGAGCCTTCCCCCCAGAAACCAAAAGTGTGCAGAAAATAGGATTTTAAAGTCTTTTTAGACATTTCTAAACAATTTTAAGCCTAAATTTGCGTTAAAGCTGCTGCTTAATTTTTGGCTCAGTAGTAAAAAATAGCTGCTTTTAAACAAGTTTCGTAAAATTCTTCTAGGGCCGACCCGACCCCAGAAATTTTTGGCGCAGGAAAACGCCAGTAAATGTTAACCCTGGCATTTTTTTAGTGGGGGGGGTGGGGCCCCCACTGTTTGAAAGATCCCCACTTTTGGCAGCCCCCCACTCTCATCCCCCCCACTTTTCGGCAAGCCCCCCCTTTTTTGGGGGTCGCCCAAAAGAGTCGAAAAATTAGGTTCTTGAGGTCAAATTTTCAAAAAATTTCTGAATTTTTAGCTAATTTATGGACTTATAACTTAATTTTAAGCTTAAAAACAGCAATTTTTTGTGTTTTTACCTAAAAATGCTAATTTTTCGCTAAAACTTTTGGTATTGTATACCTTGGACTCGCCCCCCCCCACTTTTCGGAAGCCCCCCACTTCCTCCTCCTAGGGGGGGGGGGGGGGCGAATCCCCCCCCCCCCACATTCAAAAACCTAAAAAAATGCCAGTAACCTGACATATATAGTGCAGGAATATATAGTATAGATTGCTCAGAACATAAAAACAAAATTTCTTAAGTGTTACGTCGTGAAGAGCAAAAAACTCGAATACCCACCCCCATACCCAGAATCTGAACGAAAAGTCAGAGAAAGACAAGAGACAGAAAAAAGAGACAAAGACAGACAAGTAAGTAATACACAAACAAGTCAACAAACATACAAGAAATCTATATAGATATAAGAAAGCGTACAACAGAAAACAAAAAACTTCCCCTATCAAACAGTATAGTATATATTAGAGTAGACAAAGTACATACGTACACACGATGACAAAGTTAGGTTAAAGTCTCATATTTAAGCTTCGCTGTAGGGTATTGACATCAATATTATTACGTACCACTCGAGAGCCAGGTATTCGAATATCCTGCCCTAGACCGCCTAGGGTACTCGAGGGAGACGAGGAGTTAGAGTTTGGGCTGCCCGACCCGGACCCAGCCAAACCGGCAGAGGGAGACCCCTTATAGTATTGCTGCAGACCATTGGCCAAATCCCCAGCCCCGGCAGAGCAACATTCCGGGGCAAGGGGGTCATCTCCCAATCCTAGGTGGCCGGCGGCTGGGGGCGGTATCACACCATCACTGACATCCAGGCTGTCACAATAGTCCCGATCTCGTTCACTGCCCGTCGGACAGTCGAGGCCATCTAGGGACGAGTCCCCAGTGCCCAGATACTGGTGGTGGTTGGCGCTGGGTGCCAGGCCGTTGCTGAAAATGCCCGGACCGGCCGCAGAATCGGCCAGGCCCGGTCCTGAGGCAACAGCCGGCACGGATTTACGCGGACCGCCCACAGGCACGGCGCCGTTAGGATTCTGAAAAATGTCCGTCTGAATCAGCCGATAGAACATGATGGAATTGATGATGAAGAGGGTGGTGACGGACATCGTAAATTCGATGAAAAACCAGACAGGAACCTGAAGAAAAAAAGAAAATAAATTGTCCACAAAAACCTGAGAAAACACAGACGACACAAATATCTTCAAATGACGGTTTTTAGAATAAATTAGTAAAAGAGTGGATCTGAAACACGGCAAATTTACACTATTCTCTCCCAACGTTCCAACGCATACATCAATAAAAGGGAAAGAAAGCCATTCATCAGGCACTACGTCAGAGGACAGAACTCCTGTTACCTTCTCACAACACGGTGGGGTGCTCCCTTTACACCCAGCAGGATTGGCCATAAGTAACCCAAGACAAGCTGATACAGTGAATGCTTTGCTTATTAATCCGTTCCCTGCCATCAAGAGTACATAATATAAGAGTGTGACAACTGACAAGCTCTCTCATATCAGAGCCAAAACTATGCTCTGTTCGCTAACGGCCTACCCCCTCCCCAAATTGGACCCCAATCAACAAAGCGAATTCGCCCGCTATGTTTGTGTTCTAAAGTTCGAAACAGACACAAATTACACTTACGTACTGCTTGTGTTTTTGAGTTTAAGCACATAAACATAGACCGAGTGAACGTACCCCCGTTTGGACCCCGTACCCATATAGGGGCGGAGTGAGAGGGGGTCAATTTGGGGAGGGGGAAAGCCGATAGCGAAAACAGCATAGTTTTGGCTGTGACTGCATAGAGTGTGGCGCTTGTCATACTCTTATTTATTTATGTACTCTTGCTGCCATGACGCTCATATTGAATGACACTCAGTTTCTCGACATTGGCCGGGACGTTACACAAATGGCGCTCATCGTAAGTAAGCTGGAAATTTTTTTGGTAAACTGGTTGGCAAAAGTGTGGCACTCAATAGGGCCTGACATGGCCGGCAGGTTTTGGATAGTGGCCGGCGGAGGATAATACTACGAATCCCTCGAAATGGCGGCAGAGAACGTGAAAGGAAGATCAACAATGAAGATTTCGTGGTCGAGGGGATTAGAACTACTACCTACTCTATCAGATTAGACGACACTAAAGCCCTTTAATGTAGCACTCACCTTCCAATAGTGTGAAATAATGGCTAGACCAATCAGATAGAAGGGTACAAATCGAAACAGCAGATAGGTGAGGACATTTAGGGCCATCACAATTTTGACCAAAAGATTACTCCTAGTCTGTCCGCCCATTAGCAGCAGTTTTCGGGCGTGCAGGAATGCCGTGTTAACCTCAATAGACATCGATAGGACATGATAGCCTATACAGTGGACCTGAGTTATGGCATAGAGGGCGCTCACCAAAATCTAAAAGAAAAAAGAAAAATTGCAAAAATAAACTCCAACATAAAAAATTAACTACCTGCAAAAAGTGCCGAAAATAATGAATTCTGTTGTGAGACAAGAACTACAGGAGGTCACCCAGTGGCGCACATACGAAATTTTTTCAGGGGGGCGGACCTACCTCAGAAAAATTTGGGGGGACTGGGGGGCGAAGCCCACCAGAAGTTGAAAAATTTTTGAAAACAAGGTTGAAAATGGAAAAATAAGCATAAATTAAGCAAAAGTGTAATAAATCTCGCGCCGAAGTTGCGAAAATTTTTTAAAATGTTAAAAGTCGCTATTGAAAGGTATAAAACGCTGAAATAAGGGTAAATTAAGCAAAAATGAAGTAAATTTCGCACCGACGGCGAGAATTTTTTTGAAATTTTATGCCCGCACTACGGGCGGACAATAAAATTTGTCCTTTACGTTTGGTGCCGGGGGGGGGGGCTGCCGCCCCCCCCCGCTCCCCCCAAAGTGCGCCTCTGAGGTCACCCATAAAACTGATTGAGATAATTGCTAAAGGTTTGTATACTAACATCCAAGGATCCAAAGATGTAGGTTAAGAGATACAAGAGATCTAACACACTAAAACTTTAACCCCAACTTGCGTACGTATTCAAAATAGAGACAGACGATGGATGAAAAAGGTATTGATTCAAAAATATGTATATATATACACTTACTGCTACATGATGAATCAAAATTTCCCATTTTTCCCTAATTCTACCAGCCAATAAAATATCAATCGTATCGTACAGAAAATAACCTAAATATAACTAGAATAGGGATATAATATGCATGCAGTGTCATGTAGTTAAGCACAAAATCAAGAGAACAACACGGACTAATCATCCTGAATTGCACACTAAAATAACGGTTTTTTTTGCGTAAAATACTGCGTACTTACGCAGTCGAGCTTAAAAATACGCAGTCAAAAACAAAAATACGCACCAAAATACGCAGCCGAAAAATTCGGTAGCAAGAATTTCCAGAGTGCTCTAAATTAATTTCTTGAGACAATTCAACGTAGTTTGGGCTCTGGCTTCTTTGGGGGGCTCCGCCCTCCAGACCCCCCACTTACCTCTTCGCTTCTACATTGATCCTTCCGTCTGCAGTTGCTTCTAAGCACACGTGTAAATATATAATACATGCGTTGTTTTTGTTTCTATTATGATTTGACATAGTAAACTAAAAATCTTATCTGTTCTAAGACTCTATTTATTCTATTCGTAAACTGTATTTGTCTAACCAACAATTAACTTTACTATTAAATTGCTCCAGGCAAAGAATTCAAAGTTTTAGGAGCAAATTTAATCAAAAATTTAAAATTTTCTTCGACTTCTGGGGGGCTGCGCCCCCCAGACCCCCAGCGTATCTATTTCGCATCAAATATTCATACTTTTACACCGTAGTTCAATCGGCACGCAACGTAAAATGAAGCGAAGACCTTTAAGGTTGTTTAAAAACTCTTAAAAACAAATTAATTCGACGCTAAATGCGTTTATAGCGTTTATAACGTTGAGAAGCGATTTTTGTAATTTTACGCAGTCGAAAATAAAAATACGCACTCGAAAACAAAAATACGCAAAATTTACGCAGGTCCGATTTTCAAAAAAACCCCTGACTAAAATTTAAGTCAAATCGAATGTAAACTAAAGTTTCGTTCATTACAAATGATGCTAGCTATTTTGTAAAGTTGAGTGGTTCACTTCAAGTTAAAATCAAGGTTGGTTCGCTTGTAAATTGCTGCGTATTTGTATATTAGGGCAGGAAAAAGGAGGGCACGATATTTTTAAGGAAGAAATATTTTCTTCTCATTCTTCGACTACGTGAAGTGCATTAACCGGCATAATGAAAGCACCGATTCCAATCGGCGCGCAAATGGCACTATAAAAATGGGGAGACCTACTTTATCTAATTTCGAAGTGGGAGAACTCAAGACGTTCCAGAAGTTTTCCTCCTTTTAATATTATCTGGATCAGAGAAAAGCCAGAATCAGAACATGCTACCATACAGACCAAAGTGACAACATTAAACAAATTGCTAAAAAATTCAAAACTCCATCTCTTAGGAGCATTGAGTCACCCCCCAGACCCCTACCGACCTGTGGAAAAACAGCAAACACCAAAGGCTACCATATTGCGAAAATTTAGCATATCTTGCCACATTTCGTCCCCGTAGATGTAAAGTCTAAAATATTAGAGACAAAACTAGAGAATACATATGCAATATGAATGAACAACAATTATGATATAATTAATGTATAAGAAAGCAGGCTCCATCCCATTCCAATGTTTCATTCAACTTGTTAGGTGTTGCAGCACAGATCGTTCGTTAAATTCGTCACCTCCTACTAACTCTTATACAAATTATTACTAAAATTATATAATATTAATTATTATATTATAGTATATATTATAATATATATATATATATATATATATAATAATATATATAATATAATATAATATTATTAATATTATATATTATATTATAGTAACAAAAATGCTCCGCACAAAAGAGGATAATATGTGTATGTTGGCTGTGTCTATATTATATATATCGTTTACATTCCGGTTGAATAAGTAAAGACAAAGTTTCACAGGCACGTGACGTTATTTGGCACAGCAAGTTTGGGTGGGTGGGCTCCATGACAAAAGTTGTTCCGTTCGCATTGGACTTTCATTTGACACAAATTTGACCACTTTTGAAAAATTCCATTTTTGACCTAAAATCGCCTAAGTCCCCACCCCACCACACCACTCTACAGCCACTTTGGGTATGGAGTTCTATGACAAAAGTTGCTCAGCTCACTCTGGCTTTTTCCTAGGCAAAAATTTCTGGGGTGGGGGGGGGGTCTGGGGGGGGGGGGCGCGGTCGGGGGGGGGGGGGGGCGCAAGAAAAATTTTTAGAAAAATGTCTAAAAATAGCTATTTTTTGCTGCTGAGCTTAAAAATAGCTATTTTTTGCTGCTGAGCTAAAAAATTCACTATTTTCAACTTAAATTTAAGCTTAAAATAGCTAAAAAATGCTTAAAAATGGGTAAAAATCCGGCGAAGCCGGAAAAAATTTTCAAAATTTGCCCTAAAAACCCTATTTTTCCGGGCACTTTAGGGTAGGGGGGGCTGGGTTCTGGGGGGGGAAGGCCCGAATCCTGGGGGGGCGATTCTGGGGGGGGCGTGCCAAGTCTGGGGGGGGGGAACGGATTTCTGGGGGGCCCCCCACCCTCCCCCCCTGTAGGAAAAAGCCAGTCACTTAGGGCTTTCATTCGATACCAAATTTTTACCACTTTTGAAAAATTTTATTTTTGACCCAAAATCGCCTAAGTCCCCACCCCACCCCACCGCAGCACTCTACAGCCACTTTGGGTATGGAGTTCTATGACGAACGTTGCTCAGCTCACTTAGGGCTTTCATTTGATACCAAATTTGACCACTTTTGAAAAATTTTATTTTCGACCACTTGATCCCCCACCCGACTGACCCTTCAAACGGCAAACTGGAACCAGCCCAGCAAAATAGGTATATATATATATGTCTGAAGGCAAAACGGATACCTGGAATGAGCTGGGCGCACCAGAAAACACGTATAGACAAAGTTTTGAGAGGCCAGGTAAAGCCTACTATGGACCTCCAGGAAGCGGTTTCCGACTTGACCCTTCCGACGCAAAGTAGAACCAGCCCAGCAAAATAGGTATATACGTCTGAAGGCAAAACGGATACCTGGAATGAGCTGGGCGCACCAGAAAACCCCTATAGACAAAGTTTTGAGAGGCCAGGTAAAGCCTACTATGGACCTCCAGGAAGCGGTTTCCGACTTGACCCTCCCGGCGGCAAAGTGGAACCAGCCCAGCAAGATGGGTGGGTCTGACAGGTAAAACTGACAGAGGGAATCGATTCTCCGTGCCAGAAAACCCTTGTATGGAAGATTTGAGCTTTCAAAGTTGAATAGATAGCGAGAAATTTCGATTTTTCATTTTTCGAATTTTCGCCATTTTTGACGGGCCACTGTGGTCGCTAGGGAAGAGATAGAAATATATGTAATTTCTGAATATAGAAAGAAATCAGCTCCAGATCGTAACGTTTGACCTGAGCGACGATCACAAAAATGGTCACTTTTCGATACGAGCCGAATTTGCGGCGCCACTGCGGCGCTGTGGCGCAGCTGCGGCGAAAAAAGTTGTGATTCTCAAATTCTTTAGAGGGTACTACTAGACCCTATAGCCCTTTAGGCTGGCCCACCGCTGCAGTTCACGTGAAAGCGGCGAACATTATGTACCATTACAACCATCAAATAGGAGAAACCGGAAAAAAACATCGCCGCCATAACCGGTCCGGGGCGCAACTTTTTAACGGTACGTGATACGGGGCTGAAACTTCACAGACATACTAAACTCGATATGCTCTGCAATTTGCTAGAAACAATTGCTTTTCCAAATTTCCGCAAACCCACGCAGCGCGACGACCCCACGGGCCGTAAGCCCCGCTAACCTGTTTTTTCCAAAATACTCATTTTCTGATATACGTTTTATGATGCAGATACGATTGCGTATTTCAAATTTCCCCAAGCCCCACGCTGCTTCCCCAGTGGGCGTTCGGCACCTCTCACTCTGTCTTAAGGCCAGCGCTTTGTAAACGCCACTGAAATTTTGCCATACGTGACCATTGCGTTGTTCAAATATCCCAATCCCACGCGGGGCGACGCCCCTCCCGGTGGGCGTTCAGCCCCTCCACGCGGTGTTACAAAATACTCTCTGCAAACGTTTTATGATGCGGCTGGTACTTTCAAATTTCTCCAGCCACACGCAGCGCGACGCCCCAGTGGGTGTTCGGCACCTCGCGTATTCATGTCTTCAGGTAAATCTTTGTAAAAGTCACTGATGTACACGTACGTGCGTATATAAAGCAATTTCGTTTTTAAAATATCCGCGACCCTACGCAGGGCAACGCCCCAACTGGTGGGTTTTCGACAAGCCTCCACGCTGTGTTACAAAATACTCTGCAAACGTTTTAAGGCCCATCCAGACCCCATTGGGCTGATTTCATTTTTTCCTTATACCACTGAAGCGCAACGATTACTCCCCCTATGGGCGTTCGTCCCCCCCTCCAACCTGTGTTCCAAAATAGTCTTTGGAAATTGGAAACGTTTTCTGATAAACGTTTTATGATTAAGAAACAGGCATTGCGTATTTCTAATTTCCCCAAGCTCCCGCAGCGCGACCCACCCCCTCGCCGGTGGGCGTTCGGCACCTCGTCGTCGTCATTTCTTCAGACAAACCTTTGTAAAAGTCACTGATGTACACGTAGGTAAAAACAAAAACAATTGCTTTTTTCAAATATCCCCAACCCCCCGCAAGGCGACGCCCCCCCCCCCCGGGTGGGCGTTCGGCCCCCCTCCACGCTGTGTTACAAAATACTCTGCAAACGTTTTATGATGCAGAAACAACTGCGTTT
>JASAND010015577.1:0-19215 GCA_030248195.1 Trissonchulus latispiculum
AGTAAGCTCAAGCTTATCCGATCTTGAGTTCGAGATTAGCTCCAGCTTAAGCTTGAGCTAATCTCGAAGTTGGTGCAAACGGCCGTTAGTAGCTGAAAAGTTGTCCAATGTGAACATAGTGGCAACAGAGAAAAAAGTTGCCGCAACCAAGTTAGGGGCGATTTCTAGCTGCAACTAACACGTTGATTGGGCGATCCAAATTATATAAATAGGCAGGAGCTCTAGAATTCTGCATATGATAGGTTGTTGCTTCAGCTAGTTGAATCAACTGTTTGTACAAGTTGCTGCAACTTTTTCGTTTGGCAACTGAAGTTGCGGCAACGACGTTGCTCCAAGGTTGTTTAGTGTGAACTGGCCTTTAAATGATTAGACTCATAAATGTAAATCTCAGAAATGTGTGTTAGATTAAAACAGATTAGGTCTGTGCAACTGTAATGCCTATACGAAAGAATCATCGACCCTGCGAATCGTGTTAAAAAGGTGACACTTTAATGTGAAAAATCCAAATCCTATCATGTAGAAAATACCAACAATTCTGGTATCTTGATGAGGTTTTAAAGGATGCCCATAAAAAGAGATGTTTTAAGAAACAGACTAAAAAATAGTTCAACAGAATATGAGGCACAAGTTTTGACATAAATCTGTGCTAGCCTAGACAAAATGATTCACCGAAATTGTCTAATTAGGATGTTCCTATACTCCTATTGGTTTTTGAATTTTTCGTAATAGCATTAGGCATTAGTAAATGAAACGTTTTGTGAAATTAGCGAATATTTTTAACAGATTTGTGAGATTAGTTGTTTTTGGGAATTCGTTTTTAAAGTTTAACTCCAGCTACCCCCCCCCCCCCTTATTTAAAAGTGCAGAGACATTGACAGTAATTGCATTTGGGCATTTAGGTCTACGGTATACTTCCTCGTTCCGTATACCACCTTTGAGTAATAATGTAACTAAATTACATGGGGGCTGCCATACAAAGTCAAAACCTGTTGCTATATTGTGTTGCGGTGCGATTTAGCTCTTCATCATCTCCAGTTTTCAGATTATTACCAATTTGGAGTACAATGCAGTTCCCAACAGCAGATTCCTTTTCAGAAAACATCAAATGTGGGTTAATTATTATTTAACATGTGGCCATCACAGACCCAGTTCTTACATGATTCATTCATTCATTCATTCATTCATTCATTTCACAATTCGTTGACCAAAAGAGTGTAAAACCAAAAATCTGGCTTTTAATAAGCGAGTATTTAGATTATACATAGATTGATACCGAGTGAGTATGGGGCGTATAATCTCCAGCCCCCGTCCCAGCTCGGACAAGGTGGTACAAGCACTGCCGCCGTTAGGGGTAAGTGGTAAGGAAAAATTGGCAAAGGGTTAATCTTTCCGGTTTTGGATTTTCGGCTACTGTTGATATTAATTTGGCAGCAAAATAGTTTAATTTATGCTTGAGGAACAAGCCCACTTGAAGAGTTTGGCCCAAGGTACAAGCCCCCCAGAATTTTCGAGGGCCAAAGCACCCAAAGGGCTTGACACAAGATTAATGGCCGATTTAGATATACAGCGAGATTTGCATCTGCATCCCAATTCTGAAGTCTGCAAGGTTTCGAATAAACCAACGGAACTTTTATTTCATTTCACTTTCATGTTTATCATCTCATCAGAGGACGGGGACGAAGTCGGAAAAAAGTTATATTTCACCGATTTATGGAAACACGTGCTAATTTTAAATACAAATTAATATCCCATACTATTGTAGTAAGGGACTGGTTCTAAATTCTTTTACAATGAACGCGTATATACGTTTCCTTTATACGCTTTCAAACCGTATTCTCACAATCTTTCTGGATGTAGACTTTCTGACTGTATGCTAAATCTACTCTTTGTATGCTGTTACCGGCACACACTTTTACAATGAAAGTTGTAGTTTTTATTACAAGAAAGAAGTGAAAATCTCCGAGTCTGAAAATGAGTTTTGGCAAAAAAATCGTATCAGAAAGCATATATACGTTTTCAATAAAAGCGTATCAAAAACTACGTATATACGCTTTTATTTTTGAACCAGTCCCTAACGTGAAAACTATGAAATTTATAAAAAAATATGAATTTGAGAACACGTAGATCAGTTTGCATCCTATGTAGTCCTTGAAACGTAATCTGTACGTTAATCTTTTCCTTCTGCTGATGCCGAACACAGGTTAATATAACTTGGTAATGATAAATCGCTTTACTATACACGTAATACACCGATTGATTAAATAGAAACCTAAGGACCTGTCTCAAATTGAGAATCAAATAATGCGATTTATTAAAACGTTTCATTTAGCAGCTGATATGCGTTTTCTTATGCATTTATTTTGTCTGACAGCCAGATTTTTCTACTTTTTGCTTAAGGTGCTGGTATCGCTTTGTGTAAATTTGATCCTATAGGCTTCAATTCTTTATGAAAGTGGATGAAACTTTCCAAATATACTATTTCGGTGCTCTTTAACATTCTGGGACCAGTCCCGCATTTTTAGGTGCAAGGATAAGAAATTTTTGGTTTTTGCGATTATTCTCTCAGTACATAGTCGACACACCGGATTGGTTGGTATGGCTGGATAGAGGGCACAGAAATGAACATTTCTGTTTTTACAACTTTTGAGCTATCTCTAGTGGTTAAGTCAGTATAAGCAAAAAACGATTTTTGGGGTCCAAAAATGGCCGTTTTCGAGAAAATCAGTTTTTTCAAAATTACTGCCAAATCATATGGACAATTTTGGTTTATTCATACTCGATCGATACACAGTCTCATTGCACATTTTATCAATGCCTATTAGCCGGAGTTTGTTGCTCTAAGCTAGAGATTTGGCAGAAAAACGATTTTGGCAAAACTGCGATTATTTTGTTTTGAACATCGATTTCTCAAAAACTACCCAATCGATTGGCGTGATTTTTGGCAGGATGAGAATTCGCACTATTGCGGAGGGACATTTTTCTTGGTTTGGGCTAAAACATCTCCAGTTGCGAAAAAACTCAATGCAAAGTTGCGAAATTTCGTATCACCGCACATTTAGTGGATTTTCTTGACCGTTAAGACCTGCTGAGCCAAATCCAAAAAAATGTCCCTCGGCCCACATGTCCTTTAGAGGTCCGTACAAGAAAAAATTTCGGCCGATTCCACAGTTTTGAGAAATCGATGTTCAAAAATGTTTGGTCTGTATTCTGCCTGTAAGATGTTAGTATGTCAGACAATGTTTGCTATTTTTTGCCAATTTTGCTAGTTTCGTACTCTTATGCGAATCTACATATCATAAGCTTTAAAATGATGTATAAATCTCTTTCCAACTCGCAAAATTGCGAAAGTTATAGCGTTTCAAAATATACCCACAAAAGCACTGCACAAAGGGATACCAGCACCTTAAAACAAAAGCTAAGCTAAAAAGCTAAAGCTATTGTACAGCAGTGTGGAAAAACGTAAAAGGGAAGCAAGATTACGACGTTTCCTGGTATTTAGTCAAGTCAAAAAATAAACCGCATATACGATTTTGCAAACGCATTTTTGTTGAAAAATAAGATTTATTTCATCTTGAAATTTGAGACAGTTCCTAAACATGCAAGTTGCTGTAGGCCTTTGACTACATGTCCAGACTTATGTTTCCCCAACTTGATCAGTTTTGGTCTGATAATATTTCTGCCTTAAAACACCAATTGAAACTGCTCGCTCAGCTTCTTATATACCTTAGTGAGCTGATTCTGGCGGGTACTGTTCGATAGTACCTACAACTACAAATAATCAAATCCGACTTGGGATTCCGACTTCGCAGCTGTCCTCTGACGATCACGTTAAAAATGATAATTTCCCTCGTTCCGTTTGTTCATTCGAAACTCTGTAGACTTCAAGAATTGGGAAACAGGAGTAACAAAACACTAAAGTATGGGGGTATGCACAACTTCCTTGGAGAACGCTAATTTATTGCTTGCAAGCAGGGAACATATCATAGTTAAAAAGTTAATATAAGGCATTGATATATCCCATCACATTCGAGCTGTATAGAGCCCCAAACTGAAAAATTTCGTTCATTTTTTCAAATTTTAGATTGGTTTTTCGGAAGCTCTAAATTTTTCTCTGGAAAGCTACAGCTCTAGAACTTTACACACGTATTTCTATGGACACGGATTATATTCACGCCAAATGGTAGCTCACAGAAGCTTCTCGTTATGGAGTACTGAAGCCGCGAACTTTAAAAATTGTTTCACTAGGTGACCTGTCGCAGTATTGAGCCTAATCCGCAAAGTGCTCCAAATCTTCTGAAATTTTTACAGAATATAGCCAAGATATATGGCTAAACATATACCTTCCATGGGCAGTTCGAGTACAACGTTCTTCCTTTCGGGCTGAAGTCCGCCCCTGGTAATTTCCAGCGGTGTATGGAGCGAGTCTTGGGTGACTTGCAGTGGAAAAGGTGTATCATCTATATCGACGACATCCTCATTTTCTCGCGAACTTTCAAGGAGCATCTAGATATTATGCAAGAAATCTTCGACCGTCTGCAAGCCGCAGATTTGAAGCTCAATACTGAGAAATGTAGCTTCCTCCAGAAAGAGGTCAAGTATTTAGGGCATATTATCTCTCCTCGAGGCGTTGAGCCCTTGGCTGACAGAGTAAAGGCCATTGATGAGTTCGCGGTTCCCTCCACTCTGAAGGAGGTTGAGAGCTTCCTCGGCATGTGCGCCTATTACGCTAAGTTCATTAAGGGTTTCGCCTCGCTTGCCAATCCGCTGTATCAGCTGAAGAAGAAGAAGGAAACTAAGTTCAAGTGGACCTCACAGTGCCAGACGGCTTTTCAGGATCTGAAGGACGCCCTACGAAATGCTCCAGTGCTTGCTCATCCGGACATAGAGAAGCCGTTCGTTCTTCATACAGACGCTTCCGATTTAGGTTTAGTAGTAGTTCTTTCTCAAATCCAGGAGGACGGCAAGGTACACCCTGTTGCCTATGCTGCTCGGTCCCTTCGCAAGCATGAGAAGCATTATAGCACCCACGACAAGGAGTGTTTAGCAATTAAGTTTGGCATCCAGCATTTTCGGCACTTTCTCTATGGTGGGCTTCCGTTCACTGTTGTTACTGACCATTCTGCTTTAAGGTGGCTTATGTCTGCCCCTCCCGAGAATTCTAGGTTGGCTCGTTGGCGCGTAGAATTTAGTGAGTATACGTTTGATATTAAGCATCGGCCAGGGAAAGCGAATAAGAATGCCGATGCATTATCTAGGAATCCCTTGTTTCGGGATATAGCTGGGCCTAAGCCTGTTACTCCTCTGAACGTTAGAGTGGTCACTCCCCCGGTGACCGCTGAGGTCGCTGATCAGATTGTTGGTGTCGTTAACTACGTGTTGGATCCGGCCAATCAGGCCAAAACACGACCTGCTCAGGTTTTTGCCATTCATACTAGGTCCCAAAGTAGGGCTCGGCACAGCTTGGATGATGTTGTTGAGCAAATGCACTCTATCAACCTGCATGAACTTTCTCAGGCTGAGGCCTCGGAGGCCGTCGGGAGTGTCATGGCCCCTCAAGTTGGAGCCAACCTCGAACAAGCCATTCCTACAGAAGGTGAACTGCAAGACCTGGGAATCCAGGCGGTAGATGTAGCATCCGTCTCCGACGTTCCCCCGGTGGAAGCTGATGCCCGAAACGTAGACCAGGAATCTGTTACCACCACTGGTAGCTGGGATTCCAAGTTATGGGTTGCCTCTCCCCCGCTGGAGGGTGGAGAGAATGCACAGGAAGTGCGAAATGACCTGCCTGTAGAGGAGCCACTGTACTTGACCAGTACAATTTGGGAACACTTAATCGAACAGCAGAAAGCTGATGTTTTCTTCGCTGCCATTAGGGAGTATTTGGAGAACGACGTGTTACCTGTGAACTTTACTCGCGCGGTCAAAATAGCCGCCGCTGCTCAGGACTTCATCATGGAAGATGATATCCTGTATAGGTTGCAGAAGACGCGTGAAGACACTAGAAAGCAGCTAGCGGTTCCATTGCCTTTAAGGGATCACGAGCTCTTAGCAGCTCATGACAGTCCACTCGCTGGACACCTTGGCATTTCTCGTACACATTCCAGAGTTTTGAATAACTACTGGTGGCCCTTCCTGTGGGCCTCCGTTCGGGATTGGGTCAACACATGTCGAGTTTGCATGGCTCACAAGAATCCTCCTAGGCGTAAGAACGCGCATCTTCATGCGATTCCGGCTACTGAGCCTTTTGACCGCATCCATGTGGATATCATGGATTTCCGAAGGCCTTCGGTCCATGGACATCGTTACGTGGTCTCTTTCATAGATTCGTTCTCCAAGTATGCCATAGCTGTTCCCATTCGAGTTGCTTCAGCGCTAGTAGTTGCCTACACTTTCGTCGAACATGTTCTTCTGAAATTTGGTGCTCCGCGTAAACTGGTTAGTGATCAAGGTCCTCAATTCATTTCGGCCCTCAACAAGGCCATTTGCAAGTTGGCCGATGTTAAGAAGGTAGAAACTACCAAGTACAACCCGTCAAGCAACGGTCAGGTTGAACGATGGCATAGGACCCTGAAACACATGCTACGAACAGCGGTACAGGAGCATATAGACTGGGACCGAATGGTTCCCTACTGCACCTTTGCCTATAATACTAGTGTCCACGCCTCTACGGGTGATACGCCCTTCTACCTTTCGCATGGGTGGGATCCTACATTGCCTAATAGCTATCAGCTTTTGAAACCAGGAGAATTCCATAGAGTTCCTGACTATGTAGCTCAGGTCTCTGAGGGTTTAAGAAAAGCTTGGAAGCTGGCTCGTGACCATATCCAGGCGGCCCAGATTTCCCAGGAAAGAAACTACAACCGCGGTGTTCGACAGATAGCTTTCCTTCCGGGAGATTTGGTCATGGTAGCTGTTCCCCGAAGGCAGCACCCGGGAGGCCTTAGCCACAAGTTCCTTCCCTCGTATAGTGGACCTTACCGCATTATTAGTGTAAATGCGCCCGTGGCTCATATCAGAATGGCCAATAACCGTAAGGCAAACATACATGCCAAGAACTTCCGCCGGTTGAAGCCGGCCCAGGTTCCACATGTCCTGCCCACGGATCGAGACGACCCTATGGAGGACATTCTGGACGGTGAGCCGCATGTGGCCAAGGAACTAGATGACGAGGCCGTCTCTATGCAGGCACAGAGACCCGCCTCTCCTGATATTCGGCAATCGTTTGAGGATATCCTCGCCGAGACTGAGGAAGACGTAGAACTGATAGCTGAGGCTCCTGTCCAGTTGAATTGGGTCCCTGTAGATAATGACTGGTTGATCGTCCAAGCCGAACGTTTAGGGGATCCTTACATAGGCTATCACCAGCATCTAGCTGATTGGGGTTCCGAACAGGCCCTGACCTATCCCACTCTTGTTCAAAACGTACAAGGGGATGGGAATTGTTTCTACCGGGTACTGTCACATGTTCTGTATTATACGGAACATGAATATCAAAAAGTTAGGGAGTTCATGTACAGATACTTAACCACGCAGCCCGGCGTGCTACAAAACATGCTGGGGCATGAGCCGAACTATGATCCAGAAAGCTTATTGGTAGACAAGAAGTATGCCACCGAGATGGAAATTCTGCTGGCTTCGGCCATGATGAACACTCCGATTTTCACTTACACTAATCCTCGGAACAACTACTGGACCTGGCAAGGATTCCGGCCTTGGATGCTGGGGACAGACCCGACCCCGGATCCTAGAGTCATCTATATCTGGCACGTAAACCGGGACCACTATATGTACGTGATGGATATTGAGAAAGTCCCATGCAGAAGTTTCATCCGAAACTGCCTGAGGTTATCGAAACTTTCGGCACAGCCTTTCGCCGTCGTCATTAGTCTGTGATACACTTTCAACTGTATAGATTAGGTAGATTGGTGTTTGGAATGTGGTAACAGGCAGGAAAATTGCGTTTAACTTCCGCTATGAGATCTCCAAATGTACTTATTCCTCCTTTTAGAAATCGTTTGTTTTCGAGTCCAAAAAGGATCCACTGTGTTAAATCTAAAAGTCCAGCTAGCTAACCTAAACGAACCTCTAAATCTTGCTCTAAGACCGCTCTGTTCGATTTGTCTCAAAAACAGTGACTGCCCTTTTCCACAGTACAAGCACCGTTCAGTATATAGTTCCTCCTTCCGTTGTACATAGGCCCTTGAAGTTAGCATCTGTTTATAAGTAATCTCTTGAAATTATGTGCATAAGTGTATAAACGATCCTAAGTGTAGCCAGTTGTGCCAAAGTCGTCGGAAAATAGTTAGGCCATCCCAATAGTCGCTAGCCCCATGACTACCTCTGAGAAGGCGCGGTCAAGGCCAGACTTCTGAGTAAGTAATAAACAGTTGTGATTAGCTGAGTCTAGTTATCTGTAACGGCCTACAACTACTTTCGTTACTTTAGGTGAATTAACACCGAAATGGATCAAGCTCCAGCTGCCCTTAAGTTCGTCGATCGGATCCAAATTCCTATCACTGTCCGTAGCTACCAGAATCAGATATACTTCAAGAGTTCGGATCCCGTCACTGGAGCGCTTAGTAACTTTGGAAAGGTTCCCCCTCGAGCTGGTGGTCAGAATCTTCTTAGTTGTCTTGGTACCAGAGTGCTTAATTCGGAGACTGGCTATCAGGCCACCCTAGCGTACTTGTATGAGCAATATGCCCTTTCCAAGAAAATGATCGCTGCCCACGAAGATCCGCTGGCCGTCAAACGGATGGCCCGGGAACTGACTCCCAGTTCCCTCTTGTCTGATTTGGAGGAGCAACGGCTCCTTAAGTTCTTCGTCATGGCCGCTGTTCTCCATCAGAAGTTTCGGCTCCCCTACTTTCGCAACCAGCTGATAGGTACGGGTGAGGCCCAATTGATGGAGGCTACTACCAGTACAGTTTTGGGTATTGGTAAGGACCTGACTGCCGTCCATGCCATAGACGAGCAGCAGCGTTACCGACTGATGCGTCAGCACGTCGAACAGACGCAGCCGCTCAATCTGCTGGGCCAGTTGTTGGAATTCTACCGATCACTTCATGGTCCCGTGCTGTTCCGGCCGTTCGACAAGAAGAACGTCCTGCTCATCGGAGGTCCCTTACTGGAACCTCTGATGCCTTACTTCTGCAATACGACTGACACTCTGTTCAAGATTCGTCTGAGTAAGCCGACGCCTACCAATTGTCTGAGAGTGGCACTGACCCTGAGGTCGCCATTTTTGGCTGAGATTCTTCTCGTGCCGGAGATTTCCGCTCCGACAATGGCTCCGGCATGCATCACTACGATCAAAACCGAGATGTTCAAATTTGATCGGTTGTTGGGCCAGCAGGTTCCGTTGATTGATCCGGACCCTCGCCTTTCTCCGATCCAGTCGTATCCTGCCTGGCTGGCTGTTCCCAAGTCAGCCGGGGTCCCTCGTCAGTATCTGAAGGAGGTCCCAGCTCGAGCTGCCTTAGACTGGACCAGTTTTCGCATTGAATCTGCTGGATTGGTCTTCCGGCCTTCGCCGCCTGGCGCCTACACTGACGGCGCCCCACCGCTGCAGAAGGAGGTGACCGATTACCTCAGCTTCCTGCAGTTGGAGCATACCTACAACTTCACTGAGTATCGGGCTAAGCGACCTTCCCCAGGAAATCCGATCTTTGTCTTGCCTGGACATCGACGCCCGCCAACACCTCTAGTGGTCAACCAGGAGACCTGTCCCAACCGCCAGATGGGGACCCCACCTCCGTCTCGGCACTGCCCTGGCTGCACCTGCAGCCGGTCCAGCGAGCGTGCTCCAAAATGGAAGCGCGACTTCTTCCCGCGGCGCCGCCGCCCGACCATTCCCTTCATGACTGTTACGACCGAATGGTTCAAGGCTGTGGAACAGCCTTCCAAACGCCGCTCCATTCGCTGACAGTTTCTTCCGACGACGGCTTGTATATAGACTCTGCCAGAACCTAACTTCAAGAAAATACAAAAAAATATAGATAACTATAAAAATACAAAAAATACTGAAACCCATAGAACTTCCAAAAAAACCTTGTCTCTTAATTGTATAGATTTGCTCTGTTGTCTCTTTGTACCTAAGTGTTTTAACACTAATAAAATGGTTGCCACGATAATACCTTGTATATATCTGGTATGTGTTGTATAAGTGCTGGTTGAATGATAAAACTCTAAGTTTGAGAAATAATTTTGAGTCGGACAAGTTAAAAGGGGTAACAAAAGTACTTATCTGATCTGGTCCCCTAACCCGCTGAGTCCGGTTAGAAGAAAACGCATCTGCTGAGTCCGATGTACGCAACTTGAATCATGTATCATGCTGAGTCGTGTTCATGCAAAACAACTCGTCTGGGTACGTTTGTTTCAGAATATGAGTCGCCGCTTCGTCTACGATCCGGTTTCTGATGCCCCCACCGACTCAGACTCGTCCCCAGCACCAAGGACCCCTCCTCGGGGAGCCTGCTGTATGGCCTATGTCACCTACTCAGTGGCCACCTCGACGCCCTTGCGGCATAGGGGCCCGCCGTACAGCCCCCGATCTCCGTCCCTATCACCAGTCAGCCTGCCTTCCATCCTGGCCTCTCCGGTTCTCGGACCCCCGGCTTCGCCGGATCCCTCGGACGACGGGTCGACTTCCTCCTCCGAGCTGCACTCCACCGAGTCCCTGAATGTGTCCATGGAATCCATTGGGCAGATGGGCCCAAACGAGACCCATTCCTTTGAGGTTCAGGCTATGGACCAGGCACCGCCCCCTCCGGCCACGCCGGAGCCTCGGACGCCACAGCCGTGGCACCCCCAATCTCCGGACTATAACCTCCGGACCCCCACGCCCCATCCACAGCACTACAACCCCCAGTCCCCGGACTACAGCCCCGGTCCCACACCACCTCCTCCGGCACCGGCAGTGCCACCTCAGACCATCAGTCTGCCCCCTGTCCCTCCTGTTCTGCAACCATATGGATACGCTGACGTGCCCCCTTCCCGGGAGCCTCGCTTCCTCCGGGAGTTCCCTGACGGCCGGTCCATGAACAACCACTTCCATGCCCCGTCGGAGCTGGGCCGCGCCCTTCTCTACATGGAGGCTAACCCTGTGGATCCAGACGGGTTGCCTTCTGAGCAGTTCAACCAGGTACTGAATCAAATTGAGCTGATCACCCAGGAGGCTGCCAACCCGATCGTATCTCGCTACAGGGTCCGCACTGCTGTGGATCTAGCTCGCATACAGCTGGCGGAACTCCTCCATTACCGTCTCCCCCTAGATACCCCGTACGGCCGGTTCGGATCAGAGGGCCTACGGATCCAGCAGGCCCGCCGAATCCTCCATTGGTCCAAGAACCTGAAGACCCTCCGTCGCCGTCTCCCCCCTAGCGGAACACCCGCCCCTTTTTACGGGTGGAGGAAGGGCGGCTTCGGAGAGGGTCCACCGCCGCCACTCGGAGCTGCCGGCGGAGCCGCAGCTGTTTGAACTGGGCCTTTTCCTGGCCTTGGCCATTGGCCATTGTACATACCGCAGCGGAATTGACTGATAGCTAGTCCCGACGATACACCTGTATAGACAGTTTCTCCTTGTATAGATAATCTTGCTTTGTATGTGCTTGTGTATGTGTGCTGAACTGAATAAAATTAATTAGGCAAAACCAAACTCCGGCTTTACATGTAACTCTAGGGAGATTAACTTTAGATGGCAATTCGGTAGGTAGGGACAATCGCATGTCTGGAAATAATATGGAAGTCAAACTTAGTATGGCAATTTGCGTATGTAATCAAGATTCACAGTCTCCAATAATGGGCAAGAGATGGGCATGAGCTTGGAAGCTCATGGGTTGCTTGAATTTTGAAGTATTCCGTAGTAAAGATAATTTTTGAAGTTTTGAAGAGTTTTGTGCGCAGTATTGTGGAACTGGGTAAGACAGGGCAATCCCGAGTGGACCCCGCCCAGTAAAGTTTTGAAGTTTTTTTGAAGAGTTTTGTGCGCAGTACTGTGGAACTGGGTAAGACAGGGCAATCCCGAGTGGACCCCGCCCAGTAAAGTTTTGTAGTTTTTTGAAGAGTTTTGTGCGCAGTACTGTGGAACTGGGTAAGACAGGGCAATCCCGAGTGGACCCCGCCCAGTAAAGATAATTTTTTGAAGTTTTCGGAAGTTTTGTGCGCAGTACTGTGGAACTGGGTAAGACAGGGCAATCCCGAGTGGACCCCGCCCAGTATAGAGAATTCGATAGTAACTTAGTAAGTCGTAGTTGTTCGAGGGCTGAAGTGCCCTGGGGGCTAGAATGCCCTGTAATCAGATAGGACACTGGTCTAGTTTGGTAGTTGGTTATTTCTTGGTAATCCATCCGGGAGCTGGTGATCACTAGCCCCCTGCCCTTCTTTAGTTCACGCAATTTAGAAGTGGTACCGAACGGTAAAGTGTGCACAAGCCTCCTCGGCAGTTCTGGGTTGTAGACTGGTGTCACGTTCCCGGATCTCCCCGGTAACATCGAGTCGTAGACTAAAAGTGTATACAGACCTTCTCATCACTTCGGAGAAATTGCGACTAAAAGAGAGAAATTGGTAGACGTTGAATTGTAATTGCTGAATCGTTGTTAGCCATACGTGCCTGTACTGTTTATGTCTCACCCCCTAGCAGAATGCATCCCCTTAATTCACGGGAGGGATGTAAAGAAAATGAAAAAAATAAGGAGTTTGGAATTGATTTCTAAAGCGTGGTTGATTGTCCCTCAAGAAACAAGATTGACGTGATCTAAAACAGGGATGGTTCTCGCATAATTGTTTGATAAATCCTATTACGAAATATGCTGCACCTAAGGTGGTGTCACGCCAGTTGATTTCAGCAAATTGGGTTTTGGCCAGCTATCAGAAAACGTTTGAAGGTAACCTTTTGAGCCTCTCAACCAAAAGTTACACTGAGGGAAAAGGCTAGAGACTGTTCACAGGACTGTTTTGTACTAAAATTAAGGATAGTTGTTGCTGGCTGGGTCCGCCTCGACTAATGTGGACGGCAGCTCCACCCTTTCAAGCGAATTGAACAACAGATCTCTAGTTCCCGAGGTCCCACTGACTTTTCAAATCAAATTGTACTCTGAAAACTAAAGCGCAGAGAAACAACACAGCAATCCGTTGATTTGTGAAATAGCTGTATCTTGTAAATTAGCTAAGTTTATGCTTGCTCACTGCTTAATTAATATCTGTATTCTTGCCTACGTACGAATTGTAAATTAATTTAACTATGCATTGTATAAGGGAATTTGTCATTGTAATTGTACAGTTTTGCTATTCTTTCGCAGTTGAAGTCCAAAAAAGAAATCTAAAAGTTAATGTTCAATTAGTAAGGACTAATGTATAAATTTTGTCTTGTTTGTATTTTTGATTTAATAATTGTAATCCTTAAATTGTATTTTTGGTGAGGGGCAAAATTGAATCCGTTCACCATTAGTGGAGTTGAGATTAGTCCATTTTAAACCCTTCTATTCTGCATCATCAACTGTATGGGGTTCATCTACAGGTCCCTACTATCGAGTTCTGGGTGTGTGAGTGAAGGCCAGTGAAGGCCAGTCTGAGTGTCTAGCATTAAGTCTACGTATGTGTGAGGTTCGGCGCTACCTTTTCACGTCCCCAGAATGACATCACACGCATAAGTCAGACAGAGGGGAACCCCTCTGAAATTAAGGCACAAGTCACCCCTGAAAGAAAGAAAAGAAAGAAGTTAGCAAGTAACATTGACTAATAGATAGTATTAGGTCTCTAGCTAATCTCTGGAATAGGTATAAGTTCCATCTAGCTTAGGTACGGCTTATTTCGTCTTGGGCTTCCAGGCCCCCTGTCTGTTATTACGATTTCTTCTTCTTCCTTGCTTCTCGTTTCCATCGGCTCTCCTTTCGCCTGCGCGTCTGTTTGCAAATAACATTCAGGACTATAGAAATAAAGTCCAGGACAAAGGCACTTCGAAACAAAAACGCCATAAAAGTTTAGGGCCAGGGCTGTTGGGGTACTTTGGACCACTCGAAAACGGACCCAAGGTCATAAAGAATTACGTAACTAAGATGACAAACAGCTCAGGTGCAAATTCAAAGGAAGGAGGCTGGGTCTTCCTCTTCAAACCGACCAATGACGAAAGGCAAGCATGAAAGCAACCAATCATCGAAAGATGATTGCAAAAGACACGAGGCAAAAGTTAACGTGAAAGCAAAATTTCAAACTCCAGTCAGTCTGTGATTTGGGGCTCGTGACGAACGGTCGTCTACTTTCTCTCTCTCTCTCGCGTGGCCAAAATGCTGAGGGGAAAATCACAGACACCCCATGAGCTGTTTTGTTGGGAGAGGCCTTGCCTCTCCCCTTCTAGGATACCTCCTTCAAAACTTTTCTCCCACTCGGACCGTAGGTCGGGATTGAGGTACACCTGGGGGGAAGGTCTACCTAAAATGGGTCCGGGCTTCAGAAGCCCGGTTTCTAAACTTTCCCCTTTTAGGATGAGCGGCCCCAATCTCCTTTAGGATTTATAACGTTTGTAAGCGCGAGATAAAAAACCACCTAATCGGACTTGGAGTCCCTCTCTCGAAAAATCATACGTTCACAGCGGGCTCTCGCCGCCCTAGACTATTTGACACATCACTGTTGCTTTCATGTATATGCTAATATCAGTTGATATTAGCTGGATTTCCCTGAATTTCCTGAAGAGGAAATTCAGGAATACGTCATTGGTGGGGGATTTCCGATGGAAATCCCCTCTACTCGTTTTCCTAACCTTAAAAGACAAAACTCTCACCAAACTTTCTTCCTTTTCCAACTTTTGTCGAAAACGCCTAAAAGATGAATTTTATTCCATCAAATCATCTTTCCTAATTTCACAAGTTATCGCTGATTTTGCTCAAAAATCCTGATCCAGGATAGGTCTGCTGTTTCCAATTAAAAATTAGCAAACTTTCTCCTTTCGTCCTGTGAAATCCAGTCAATATCGCTGAGTCCGGGTTAAAACCGACAAGGTTTTAACCCATTTGATTCAGTTCTAGCGCGGGTTTCTTTTGGACCCGATCTGCTCTGCTCTGATCTGCTCCGTTCCGTTTTGGATCCTGTGGATTGCCGCCTCCGTCCCAGTTTCTTCGGTGCCATCCGGATATCCAGCTGCTCCCCCCGGTTCTTCTGATCTTCTGCTGACCATCCAGTGTGAGTGTATCCTTGGATCACCCCTGGCCTTTCCTTCCTGGTTCTTCTGTCTCTGTGCTGCTCTGTCCGGATTCTCTTGGTTCTTTGCTCTGCCAAAGTGCGTAAGACTCTCTCTCCCAAATTACGGCGCTTTGCCGGTTTCAGCATCTCTCTCAGTAGAATCCTGTGCTGTAGCTGATCTGAGAGCCATTCTCTGGCTTAGGGACACACCTCAGGAGATCTAGGTCTGTCATATTGGGATTTGGAGTGTGGGTTGGCTGTTAAGTTGATCCTATTGAAGAATTCGAAGATCCTTGCCCAAAATCATTAACTTTTAACTGTTGACCTTGTTTTAAAAAAATGCCTGCTATCTTTTTGCCTGAAAGCTTCTGTTCTTTGATCTGCTCTATTCTTGTCTGTTCTACCAAATCTGCTCAAATTCTCTCTCTTTAACTTTTTAATCAATTTCTAAAGTTACAGGTCGTCCTCTTAGCAGAGGATAGAATAGTTATTGGTTTTCTGCTGGTGCGTATTGCCGGTAACTATTCGTGACCAGGGACGGGTGGACTTGTGCACACTTTTCAGGTACATATAGGGAGCATATAGGGAACTTCCCCCCTCCTCGACCCCGAAAATCAAATCATTGTGTGACTGCGAATCAATTCGCAGTCTGAGAGTAACGAGTACCGTTTAGGTGAGTGTGCTTGTGTGTGTGTGTGGCAACCAGTAGGCTAAAATATTGATCTAACCAAAATTTTACTAGGTTTCAGATCTAGTTCTTCTTCTGCTAAGAATTCGGAGTAGGGACCTGTGACTGATCATAGATTTGGGTTTAGTTGTTAGGCGGTGAACGGATTCCTCTTTGTATCAGTTTTTTGCAATATATTCGTTGTGTACTTGATCTTGTGTGTTTGTGCTGTTTGATATTGAGGTAATTGGACATAGTAAATAATTAATTAGAATCAGAAGCTTAAGTCGTTGTAGTTGATACTAGGTTGGATAGGAAACCGCTGAGTCGACGATATCTGGAAAATAGATCAGTCTGGAGCCCATTGAGTTTGTCTACGGAGACGCTGACGACGAAGGAAATCTTAGTGATATTAGTGAGCCTGAGAACCAACTGAATTTGCCGTTTCATCAGTGTCCTGAGTGTCACCACCAGTACAGCTTTAGCATACTTTTCCTAGTTCACGAGGGTAGTTCTCTAGTTGAGCCTGAGCATTCAGAGGTAACCTTCTATTGCAACTGTTCTCAGCCGTGGAATCGCGCTGAGATTGAAGCTTGGACTGTTGATAGCGAGCCTGAAGGAAGCCCTCATACGGAGCCCTGGTCTTGCGTGTTCGAGTGTGACAGTTGTTCCGACTTCAAGGTTCTCTTCTGCTGTGCAGTGACCCCTGGTACTGATCCTTGGGTGGCAGTCAAGCATCGCAACTGTTCCCTTGATAAGTACTGGCCTTGAGGCACTAGTGAACTCACGTACCCAACGGGCGGACCGTCTGGATTAGGTTAGACCCACACTAGGCTAGCTTGATCCTTAGACCTAAGAGTAGACCCCACGTCTTCTCGCTGTCTGCCTCTCTGTGTAGCAACGGATTTTGACCCCTGGATTTCAGTCTCGCTTTCATTACACATTTCCATTAGGGAAAGCTAAGCTTCCCACTCTTTCTATCATAAACTCTTAGTAGCAACAACAGTATATAATAGAATATTCTATTATGTACTCTTTGTAGTAAGCAATAGTTCACGATGCATAGTTGTGCACAGGCCAAATTGTGACGTCCGATACCGTTATCCTTTAAGTCCCCGTGACTTGTACAGGACAAAGTTCACTTCGTTTATTGATTTGACGAGAAAGTCGTGTTAAATTTTAATTTTCAAAAATTAATTACAGAATATAATGGGCTAAATTAAAATTTTAATTCCATTAGGTTCCGCAGTTTTCGATTTTAGCGTTATTATTATTATCATTATTATTAAGAATTTAAGAAGCAAAAGAAATGTAGTATCTTAATTATCTTAATGTAAAACTTGTTACATGCAGCCGCTCCGTTATTTTAGGGGGAAATTTTTTTCTTTCTCTCTTTCGTGCAAAAGAAGAAATTTGGATACAATTTTCTTTTCTTTTTCTTTATTTAAAGAAGAAAAGGTCAGCAAGGCTGTCTCATGTTTCAGCTGTCAGTCAACCTTGCGCAAGGATTCCTACCTAGTGACCTTTTGCTAAGAACTCATGCTAGCTTCAATGCATGCTCCCAGTGATAAACATGTCTGTGATAGAAACGTAGAACCTTTCAATTTCCATTTGAGTCTTAAGGAATTCAAGATGGCAATAAATTTGGGAAGCCACAAAGTAACGCAGAAAGCAATTAAAAATAACCCGCCATTATTTCTCTTCTTCTTTAATTTAAAGAAAATTGAAGCGGGATTTCTTTTCTTTAAGTAAAGAATTCATTTCATTTTCTTTCAATTCCTTTTCCCTAAAATTTAGACGTGGCTGTAAATTATAAATGTTTATCTGGACACTTCCTTGGCACACCCGAAAAACTGACAACTTTTTCCACTGCCTATGAGAAGCAAAGCTTGTCCGTAATAATATAGAAATTGAAAAATAATCAACACAATCAATGAATGAGTACGTGCATTTGAAGTATCCCATCATTTTTCTATAAACAATTTGAAATGTTCATACAGATTTGTGCATTGATATCATAAGGTACATCAGGGAATAAGTGCTCAAAGCCCCATGCGTCTTATTCCTCATTGCCATAACCCATTTTTTGCACCAGATATGGGGCATTATGGTTGATATACCGATATCAAGTGTTAGTATTGTAATTTATACAAGCTGTGCAAAAACATACAAATACGTATTCCCTCACCTTTAATAAGTGGGGCATAAATATTCCCTTGCCAAAAAGGCAAGGCATAAATATTCCCGCTCAATCAGAGGGGCATTAATAACCTTTTTGACATTACCAAAGTTACAATGTTTAGCACGAGACCTCAACTTTGTGGTGAAATTATTCCACAACCGTAAGCATTACGACTTTAATTTGAAAAACTCATTAAAACATACTGTCTTGGCAGTAACACAAGTACAAATCAGCGAGATCGAGTCGCCCAAAAATGGACCCCTCCTTAAGTGTTTTAAATATTCATAAATCATAACATCAGTTGCGTCAACAGACCTATTTCTCCATAAAATCTATTGACTCAGCTTCTGACCATGCCTAACCGGGTTGAAATTGTGCGAAATGTTTATATTTGTAGAGTTGAGGTAGAAATAGCAAATTCCAAGATCCGAAGCATGACTCCTCTTGATCGAATCACTGTCTGGCATTAACCTCAGTGGTCTTCGCAAGGGCTCCCTTTATGTCTGGTGTCACCCACGCGAAATTGGACGAAATGTCATGACCCTAAAATGTAACACCTCACACAGCAAGAGGAGTACCACGAGAGCTGATGTGGAGGACAAAATTTTTTTAAGATATGCTAATTCAGCGGTTTGTATTCTGATCTGTCAGCCGCAAGATACAGTTTACAACCATAGACAAACTTGTTGTAGGCGCCCAAAGCAAAACTGCTTTTCTCAATGCCATTGAAGAGTACAAGAAATATACCTGTATTCGCTGGGTTCCTCGCTCAGACCAGAAAAACTACGTATCGGTTTATCATGGAAATGGGTGAGAAGTCTAGCAGTAATTGGATAACGATCCAGTTGGTATTTCCATACCAAATCTTATGTCTTAAAATTGAGTCTTTCTGTTTAAATTCACTAAGTAAAGCTTGTAATTAGTCAGTATAGAGCAGGTCCTCCCTGGATAAAACTTATTGACTTGAAAAAGATTTGACCGTAAATTTGATTTGACATAAAAGATATACTGGGGAAAACTTATAAAAACAGTTGACTAAGTGGGAATGATCTGAAAAAATTGACTAACTGGGGGACATCTATAATTATAGGTATTAGAGTTGAATAACTGGGGTGTTGACAAACTGAAAGCAAACATTATACTTCTTTCTGTTTATCATTAATCAGATTAGTATGAACTGTTGTGTTACACT
>JASAND010015579.1:0-79446 GCA_030248195.1 Trissonchulus latispiculum
CTTTCAGCGTATTGCTCAATAGTTCATTATTTTTGCTCGTTTGTTCGAAAAAACTAGGATTCTTTGCAAAAAAATTTCGAATTTTTCCAAAAAATTCCGAATTTTTACTAATTTTGAGACGAAATTTTCAAAATTTTGAGGGTGGGGTCTTGCAAATTTGGGTGGGTGGGGTCTGGCACATTTGGGGTGGGGTCTGCCTCCAAAATTTCGAGGGTGGGGTCGGCACTTTTCCATTTGGGGAGGGGGTTCCCCCCCCCCCCCCCCCCCCCCCAGGTACACCTATGGATCTAAGTACGCCAAGTACGATGGTATATAAAGTACTCATCTAGCCCTTATAATAAAAAAAAAGTTCAAGCCAAAATCCGAAAATGTGGGTCTCATGGCTACACCCATAGGTAGCAGGTGGGGGGGGTTAGGTAGCCCCCCAGCCCTTTTTTCAACCCTCCTTCAAAAATCCAACTGGGGGGGGGGTATTCGCGACAGAGGCGCGAAAATTTGGCGAAAATTTGGTATTTTTAGGGTAAGTTTTGCAAACATTTTCAAAAAAGTACAAAAAATTTTTGGCTTGAAGTGTTTATTATTGCGAGAAATACACGTTTTAACTGTATTATGGACTTTCTGACTCAATATTGACCTTAGTTTGGACATAGAAACATGTTGGCAAACAAGTTTGCAAGTTTAAAACTACTGTCTAATGATAAAATTACTTCAGGGTTGAATGTTTTTGTCATTTTGTCATTAGAAACGGCTGAAAATGCGATTTTTGGCATAAAAATAGAAAGTTTTTTTGGGGGAGTTGGGGGGTCCTAAGGGGTCTCCAGTGGGCGCCCCCCGGCTATACCCCCCCCAAAAATTCGGACCTCAGAAAATTCAAAAAATGGCCTAAAAACGCAAAATTTTCTGTTTTTAACGCTTTTTTGCCGAAACAAGGCTTGTTTTTATCGTTTTAGGCGTTTTTACAGTTTACACCGTGTTAAACCAATTTTAAGCCAAAATTTGAGAAAAATTTTTCACAAAATGACCATTGTTTAGCAAAATTTAGCTAACTTTTTGACGCGAAAAAGTGTTGGTGGGGGGTAACCAAAAATGGGGGGAGGGATAGTCCAAAAATCTGGGGGGGGGGGGGGGTGATACCCCTGGTGAACCTATGGATCTATTCAGTGGGAATCCATTTGGGAAGAGGGGTTCAACCTCAGGTACAACCTATGCACTTGGTGAAGTTGTACAGTACATTCAAATATAGTAATTTTTTGCGACACGTCGTAAGTTATTCGTTTACACAATCGCGAAAATTTGGGATTATCGCAGAAATAGTTCTAGTTTGGCGATATTTCGCCAAACTTTCGCGATTGTACGCAGGTACTGCAATAATTTTCACTTTAAGATATTTCGCCAAATAAATTCTGCAGGTAGGTAGTGCCAAAATATTGCCGTATATACAAAGAGACAATTCGCAAACCTACCACCAAAAATTCACAAAAATTTGCATTCAAAATTGCATTAAATTTTTTAATCTGAATTCACACTTCCGGAATACGAAATTATGTACCGTATCAGTTTTTTACCAGCAAAGTGTTGGCCACAAGTTGTTTTTTTGCGTACTTGTTCCTGCTGATGGTACGCAAATTTGGTTGGATCGTGGCTAACTTTGAAATTCACAGTACAGGTACTGTAATTCTGATTCAGCTGGGGTGGGGTGTGGGATCATCGGCATAGAGGGCACCGTTGCCGGTTTGGACAATTTCGGACCCGGTGACCTGCGACCCGGTTTTCCAGAAAATTCCAAAAAAGTTGCAAAAAAATTTCGATAGTCTAAAGAACTACAAATTTTTGCATCCATAAATTCCATAACCACTTTGAAATGATGCAAATTTGTAATGTTTTTTTGAAATGCGTTTAATAGTATGGCAGTGTATTGTTGTCACATTTTCTGCTCTGTAGTTTTCAGCGAGTTGGGCGGCCATTTTGTAATTGTTTTCTACATGTATGTATCTCTGTGTACTTGTACATGTGCTGTATTGTTTCTGCAAATAAATAAATAAGAAAAAAGCTGTGAATAGCAAGATAGGAAAACTATATAAGAAAACGTCACATCAATGTTGTCCAAATCTGCATTAAACAAAACATACAACGAAAATTTCAGTTGTAATATGCAGATGTAGCGAAATTATATTTTTGTGAAAAGTTGAAAACGTCAAGAAGTTTCGCTCTATTATTCTGCAGATTACCAAAACTGTACACCGTAGACCAATTTTCTACAACAATGATTCTCATCTTATCTCGGACAACATTCGACGTTATTCAAGAAATAATTAATTGTCCAAATGTAGGCGATACAACAAACAAGTAGTCGTTTCACGTGGCCCCACCAAGTTTGGTATGAATGTATACCAAGCTTGGTGGAGGCACTCACGTGAAACGACTACTTGTTTGTTGTATCGCCTGCATTTGGACAATTAATTATTTCTTAGAGATAACTTTTTACGTCAGATGTTGTCAGATAGATGAGAATCATTTGTTGTAGAAAATTGTCCTATAATGTAACGAGCTGATGGCGAGCGAACTTCACAAATCAAAATCTACAATATACTCCATTGTACAGTTTACAATCTGCAGAATCTATTATGTCCTACGTAAAACCTAGAGGCGAAACTTCTTGACGTTTTCAACTTTTCACAAAAATATAATTTCGCCCCATCTGCATATTACAACAGAGCCGCGATTTAGGCTTTCGTTTATATGTTTTGTTTAATGCAAGAGCTTTGGATAGCGGTGATGTGACGTTTTCTTATATAGTTTTTCCTATCTTTGCTATTCACAACTTTTTTCTTATTTATTTATTTTATTGCAGAAGCAATACAGCACATTAACTAGAGTACAGCAACACACAGAATACACATGTACAACAATTACAAAACAGTACAGAACGCAACAACTCATAAAAGTGCCCCAACTACAGAGCAGAAATCATAGAGCAATGACAATAATACACTGCCATACTATTAAACGCATTTCAAGACAACCTAGAGCAAACATATGTATGTCATGTTATCCTTTTCAAAGTGGTTATGGAACATGGATGCAAAAAATTTAGCGTTCTTAGGCAAATCGAAAATTTTTTGCAACTTTTGGAATTTTCTGGAAAACCGGGTCACCAGGTCACCGGGTCAAGCCTAAGTGACCCGGTTCCATCACTGATGCTCACCTACCCTGTCCAAACCGACAACAGTGCCCTCTATACCGATGAATGATCCACACCCCGATCCACCCCAGCCCAATCCAGAAACCTGGTACCCTATTACTTTAGCTAATTTCAAAAGTTAGCCCACGATCCAATAAATTTGCGTACCATCGAAACAGAACAAGTACGCAAAAAAACAACTTGTGGTAACGCTGTAGTACGCAAAAAACTGATACGGTACGCAGCACAATGAATTTGCGTATTCACAGAATGTGGGTCAGGTTAAGAGCAATGCAATTTTTGAGGTCTGAAATTTTTGAATATTTTGTGAAATTACAGGGGTGGGGTAGGTTTGCGGATTTTATGTGTCTCTTTTGCCCATATATATATACTTTGGCAGTATTTTTGGCACTTTTGCCCCCTATATACGCAGAAATTTGGCGAAATATCGCCAAAACTACAACTGAAATTATTGCAAAGCCGCCTGCGACAATCGCGAAAGTTTGGCGAAATATCGCCAAAACTAGAACTGAAATTTCTGCGATAATCCCCAAATTTTCGCGATTGTCGCCAAACGAATATATAATTGGCGACATGTCGCGAAAAGTTACTATATTTTATGAATGTACTGTACAGCTTCACCTTCGGTCGTCAGTGCATAGGTGTACCTGAGGGGTTGAACCCCTCTTCCCAAATGGACAAATCCGTTCCCACCCTTGAAATTTTGGAGATAGATCCATAGGTTCACCAGGGGTATCACCCCCCCCCCCCCAGAATTTTTTGACTATCCCTCTCCCCACTTTTGGTTACCAACCCCCCGCCAGCACTTTGGGGCCGAAACGTTAGCTAAATTTTGCTAAACAATGGTCATTTTTTGAAAAATTTTTCTCAAATTTTGGCTTAAAATTGGTTTAAAACGGTGTAAAAACGATAAAAACAAGCCTTGTTTTGACAAAAAAGCGTTAAAATACAGAAAATTTTGCGTTTTTAGGCCATTTTTTGAATTTTCTGATGTCCGAATTTTTGGGGGGGGGGGGTATAGCCGGGGGGCGCCCTCTGGAGACCCCTTAGGACCCCCCAACTCCCCCCAAAAAAATTCTATTTTTATGCCAAAAATCGCATTTTCAGCCGTTTCTAATTCTAACTTCAAAAAACATTCAACCATGAAGTAATTTTATCATTAGACACTAGTTTTAAACTTGCAAACTTGTTTGCCAACATGTTTCTATGTCCAAAATAAGGTCAATATTGAGTCAGAAAGTCCATAATACAGGTAAAAACGTGTATTTCTCGCAATAATAAACACTAAGCCAAAAATTTGGACTTTTTTTGAAAATTTTTGCAAAATTTACGCTAAAAATACCCAAAATTTGGGCAATTTTCGCGCCTCTGCGCGACTACCCCCCCCCCCCCCAGTTGGATTTTTGAAGGAGGGTTGAAAAAAGGGCTGGGGGGCTACCCCCCAACCCCCCCCCCCCACCTTACACCTATGGGTGTAGCCATGGGGGGACCCACATTTTCGGATTTTGGCTTGAACTTTTTTATTATAAGGGCTAGATGAGTACTTTATATACCATCGTACTTGGCGTACTTAGATCCATAGGTGTACCTGGGGGGGGGGGGTGGGGGGGGGAACCCCTCCCCCCAAATGGAAAAGTGCCGACCCCACCCTCGAAATTTTGGAGGCAGACCCCACCCCCAAATGGCCAAATCCCAGACCCCACCCACCCAAATTTGCAAGACCCCACCCTCAAAATTTTGAAAATTTCGTCTCAAAATTAGTAAAAATTCGGAATTTTTTGGAAAAATTCGAAATTTTTGCAAAGAATCCTAGTTTTTTCGAACAAACGAGCAAAAATAATGAACTATTGTTGATTTTTAGTTGGAACTAACGCTTTTTTAGCAAATTTGCTAATTTTTTTTTAAATTTTTGACCAAAAATTTTTTATTCCCCCCCCCCAAATTCGATTTTTCCGGACCCCACCCCACCTCAAAACGGCTGACCCCACCCACCCTAATTTCGGCTACCCCCTCCCCCAACGTTTTCTCAAGGTACACCTATGCTTAGATCTTTCTTTTAAGCCCATTTGCACTTCTCTAGGTTTACCGTTCGTCCGGTATAATGCAAAAAGTAGTGGGGGAAAACCCCATATGGGGAAAACCCACCCCTCACAGGTCTCAAAAATTGTCGTAGCGCTGTTCTGACACTTCTGGTGTAAAACTCAACTCTTTTTTAGCTAGTAAAAATCAAAAAACCCGATCTGGGTACCTTTTTTAAGATTTCATGTGCCATTGAAAATGTAGCATCAAACGGACAGGTTTCGTAAAGTTTAACACATAGGGCAATTTTTGAAAAATGCTAAAAACGATGTAATTTGATAAAAGTTATATTCTATCGTGTAGAGAATGGTTTTTTACGTTCAATTGGCTGTTAAAAAATCCACAGTTGGATCTGTCCTGGGTCCTCCAGTGCGAAATGGCACTTTCAGGGTTTTTGGCCCCTAGCTAGCCAGGGAAGCAAAATTATCCAAATCTGACACCATAGGATGATGCAGCGTCCTCACTCCTCGATAGTACCTTGCTATAGTGTCAAATTGTTTCCCTGTTTGGTTGTTAAAATTTTTTCAAAAACATTGGGTGGGTTTTCCCCCCAAAGTGGGTTTTCCCACCCCCAACTTTTTCTCAAGGCTATGCTTCAGGCTCAGGGGGAGATGAGATAGGCAGTAAACTTTATAAAGATCGGGGGGACAAAAATTTTGCCTTGGTCCCCCCTTATGGTTCGAAACAATTTTTTGTCTCCGATGATTTGGATGAGAAGGTGCCCCTAGGCCCCAGGGTAAAGCGAGGTCGCTGATTTCAGAAATTGAATCGAGAGATCGATCAAATCAATCGATCGATCAGTAGATAAAAAAATCTGTAGATCAATCAAAATCGCTCAAAAATTTTTTCCAATTTTCGCGAAAAGTCGCCTATATAGCCGCGGGCAATTCCGGGGCGCTGATTCCGAATCTGCAGTCGAAATTTCAATCAGAGCTGCCAAATTCTACTTGTAGACGATTTTTGAAAAAACCGATAAAAATCGATTTTTTTCGGGCGCACGATCGATTTTTATGTATCGAATCGACCGCAGATTCGGAATCAGCATCCCCGAATTTCCCTTATAGGCGACTTTTCGCGAAAATCGGAAAGAAAAAATTTTGATCGATGGTTTCTTTCTACTGATCGATCGATTGATCGGATTGATCTCTCAAAATCGATCTCGAAATCAGCGACCTCGATTTATATACCCTACGGGCATCTTCCCATCCAAATCGGAGACAAAATTTTTTCGAACCATAAGGGGGGACCAAGGCAAAAATTTTGTCCATCTTTATAAGTGCCGATGAGGTACCCTCCTTCAATAGTTTCGACCCTTTTGCCTACCCACCCTTCCAAAATTTTTGACCTGCTTTTGGCACTCCACTTCCGAGCCACCCCGCCCTCCTCTCCTCACCCTCCTTCCCCTGCATTTCGGGGGTCAACCATTAAATTTCCTACATTCATCCCCTCTCCCTGGCTCGGCCCTTCCATTTTAGGCAGTCAAAATTCCACAAAAGCCTCCACCCAGACCCAATGCCAATGTTCCAGGGATTGGGTGTTTGGTTGGGGAGAAGATTGGCGGCACTAGCGCAGGCCGCAGCCTGAGAACAGGGCCAGACAGAGGGCCCTGTGTAGGGTTCTACATTCCCTGCCATCAAAAGCAGCCGGTTAGGCATGTTTACCTGGACCAGCGGAGAGAAGGCGGCTGAGTTTTCGACCAGGGGGGCAGGGGAATAGTTAGCCGTCTCTTCTCTGAGGAAGGGAATGCGAATGCGTTGCACTGCATATATATACGTATAATGTGTGTGTGTTATAGAACGTCAGGCAATTTTTGTTATGTGGACTTTGTTATTGCTTTTGTTGACTGGTTCTGCTTATGGACTATATGAGGATCAAGCCGGGAAGCTTGACTGGTTAGTGTTTTACGAATATATGTCACCTTTAGCATTGTTATAAAGCTCCGTTCAGTCTTATTATAACATACGTACAATCATACATGGATTACCACCACTGTCTCTTGTACTCGAGTCGAGATGGCCCGAGTGGTCTAAGGCGCTGGTCAGAAGTTCCGATCTTACGGTCGGTGGTTCGATCCCCAGAAGCCACAAAGCTTTCTTGACTCCAGCCAACCCAGCTGTCCATCCTTAACTGGTCGGTAAATGGGTACCACCATGGCGGGAAGGTAACAGGAGTCTGTGTAGAAGGGCCGGCCCCCCTTCCACGGATGCAGTCATCATTTGAGGTGACACTCCTGGCTCTACGGCTGAGAATCCGGGGATGAGCACCGGCACCCCATGTCCTGTGGCAGGACGGAGATATCTCCTGGGGTAAACCTTTACCTTACCTTACCTCTCTTGTACTGCTTTTTATCAGTAAAAAGGTAAGGTAAGGTAAAGGTTTACCCCAGGAGATCTCCGTCCTGCCTCAGGACATGGGGTGCCGGTGCTCATCCTCGGATTCTCAGCAGGAGTGTCGCCTCAATTGATGACAGCATCCATGGAAGGGGGGGCCGACCCTTGTGCACAGACTCTTGTTACCTTCCCACCGTAGTGGTACTCATTTGCCGCCCAGTTAAGGATGGATAGCTGGGTTGGCTAGAGCCGAGAAAGCTTTGTGCCCTCCGGGGATCGAACCACCGACCGTAAGATCAGAAATTCTGACCAGCGCCTTAGACGACTCAGCCGTCCCGACTTATGATCAGTCACCCGGATAATCGGATACGTATACGTATACATTGCATTGCAGGAAAAGAGAATTTATCGGACAGGTCCGCTATGCATCACTGCTGTCCGTGTTGACGGATTCTGACAAGCAGATTTTGGTGGCCACAGACTCTGGCGTCCTGGCTACGCTGAATCAGCGAACTGGTGATATAGGTAAATAATTTTAATATTATGATAATAATGACTTTATGTATGCGGTTTGCTTACCTTATATAGCGGTATAGCTTCGAATGATCTATAATATGTTGTTGGTCTTGTAGAAGAATAAGTATGTATGTGTATGTATACGTGATTAGATGCTAGACCTGAGCTAACGTAATATATTCCAATTTTTCTGCTGATTCTGTACTGTTGTATTGAACATCAGATTTGTAATCAGCGCTTCTGTAAACCACCCTTGTCTTGGGCAACTTTGAAGGCAAAAATATTTGGTTTCCCTTCGTTCCCCCTTAAAATTGAACCTGAACACTTTATTTCAATTTTAAAAATTTCGATCTTTTATTGCAGATCGATCTGAAATTAGTACCAACTTTTGCCCTGAAAAAATGACTCAGAAGGCCAAATTTTCAAAAATTTTACAGAGATTTTTAGTCGATTTTAGCCTATTTAAGCACTAAATCCGCTCATTTTTGGCGATTACTACAAAAATAGCGCAATTTTTAGCATGTTTTTTAGAAAAATTTTGGAGAATTTTCGCCCCCCCCCCTAAAAATGACTCTCCCCCAAGGACCCCCCCAAAGAGCCCCCCCAAGAAAAATTGCCTAGAATCAGCCCAGGTATATATGTATATAACTCGCCATTTCGTTTCTGTTTTTTAGTTTGGCGCCAGGTGGTTAATGCTAAGTCGGAAGCATCGCCGGACACGTATATCCTTCATGATAACTGTACGTTGCCTTGGTTATACGTATATAATACTGTCGGAATTTTGCATAACCAGGGCAAAGGCTTTGCTTTCTTTCATCAAAAATAGAAGGGAGGCGTTGCGTTACGTTTATATGTTGTACGCAGTGGCGTAGATAGGTCATTGCTTCGGAGAGGGCGGATTTTTGGCAAGTCTGGGGGGGGGGGTCCGGGACCCGAGCCCCCCCCCGAAATCGAGCAATTTTTTACCTCGACCCACACTCAGCTTTCAACATTTCTAAAAGTAAAATTGAGTTTTTTAGATTTTCACCAAAAACACCCAGCAGCTTTAATTCTTATTTAGTAGACTTGAGAAATTTTCTCAGATTTTCACCAAAAACGACTTAATTATTAAAGCTGAAATTTTTCTGATTTTCACGAAAAACTGCTAGAGAAACTTTATATATATAATTCTTTAATATATACCAAAGTTGAAAATTTTTAACTTTCTAAATTATTTGAACAGAATTGCTATTGAATCCCCAGAAGTTGAGAATTTTTGATATTTTAGACATGAAAGCAATTTTTCAAAGCACTTTCTTGCTGTTTCATTTCAGATCAGCAAATATATAATATGAGAGCTAGCATTGTACGCATGGAAGCGCTGTGGAGAAACCAAATGTCTCGAAGAAATAGAACCCGCGGGGGTCTGGGGGCGGAGCCCTCCGGAAGTTGCAGAATTTTTAATATCTAGACTCCCTGAAGAGACTTTAGAGCACTTTCTTTATTAAGTGCCAGATCTGCAAGTCTAAAGACAGAAACATTTATTTTAGAAAAATGAAATAACCAATATCAAGTTGTCATAGTAGTTACCAATATGAGTAAGAACGCAGACAAGCAGGAGTATATATGGGAGCGCTGCCCCCAGCAGAAAATTTTTAGAAATATTACATTTTAAACCTATTTTTCCAGTACCTAACTTTCGCACAAAGTCGCCTTTTATTTGGCTCAGAGCGAGCGAATTTTTTGAAAAATTAATGGTTGAAACCTATATTTCAGACTACTTTTCCAGCAAAAACTGGTGCAATATGTTAAGCTCGCGCTGCGCGCGAGCTTAAAAATTTTTCCACTGGCAAAATTTTCAGGGGGGCAAAGGTGCTTCGGGGGGGCGCCCGCCCGGGCGCCCCCCCCCTTATCTACGCCTATGGTTGTACGTATATACGTACGTAGACGTTCGTATTTGATTATCAGTAGATCAGATCACTGGCGGATCCAGGATTTCGTGACGGGGGGGGCGGTAAAATCTTTTCAGCGGGGGTCTGGGGGGCGGAGCCCCCCAGAAGTTGAAGAAAATTTTTGTTTTTGTAATAAAATTGGTCTTCGGATCTTTAATTCTTTTCATACTGAAGAACTGAGTAAATTTTTAAAATTCTTGACATTTTTAGGCAAAAATGGTAATTTTCTCCGAAAAATCGGACGCATTTCAAGCTTTTTCTTCATAAATGCAATAAATATGCGGTTAAAAAAGAGAAAATTCGCACCGAAGGCGCGAAATTTTTTGGTTTTTTGTCCTTTTTCCTCTCTCTCTCTCCTTAATTTTTCTACCTTCGAATCGCGACGGGGGGGGCGGCCGCCCTGGATCCGCCCCTGGATCAGATAACGCCAAACAGCCACAAGTCCACGGGTCGATGTGGACACGATTGATGACATCACAATTGAACAAATGGAAATCAGAACATGGGCACCCAGTGTCAGACAAACCTTTACAACTTATGTATATATTTCACTTATTGATGAAGAGGCCCATGGTGGAGCCTTGAAAGTGGTTCTGAATAATGTTTGGCTGACTTTGCTTGTCCACTATCCATGTTTTGATTTTCATCTATATATATGCTATATCACATGACATTTACAGCGTTTATGAATGAAAGCTTTCCCCATTCTAGAATTAGTCTTAAAATATACAATGCATAATATTACGCAATGTCCCGTGATGCTTTCTTCTTGTTTTTGCAGCGTTCATATGGATTGTTGGAAATCGTGTTCAGTGTTGGGATGTTGCGGCCGGTGCTTTGAAATGGGAAATTCCCATTGTGGTAACCAACAAGCAGTTGTAAGAATTTCATTTGACTAAGTAAATATAGGAATGACAAACAGTGGTATTATTGATTGTTTGTCCAAAAATATGTAAATGTATATAACAAACAAGCTCTGCCTAAAACTGCCGTAGTCATTTTAAATATATACCGTAAATTTTTACTGGTTGCACAGCTTTCTAATCAATCAAACAAACAAACAAATAATCTGTAGTTTCTTGGTGATTCTGGCCTCGTGTTTTTTATTCTTCTACATAGTTTCCTCGATACCACAGAGTCGATACTTTTCAACTCAGTCAGCTAAAAACATCAGGTATATACAGGGACGTATCCAGGATTTTCAAAAGGAGGGGGTTTTGACTACAATTTATTGAAAAGGATGGGGTTTTAACAAAACTTTCTACGGTTATATATAATGGAATATTGATAAAATTTAACCCACCCAAAAAGTAAAGAGGGGATTTCAACCCCCCAAAACCCCTCCCCCTGAATACGTCCCTAGGTATACGTATATATCTAAAATTAGCAAATTTAACTAGTTTTTAGCTTGGCTGTGCTGATGATTACTGCTTTGCTGTCTTGCTTGCAGGTCACCACTGATTCAACTGTCTAAGAGCAAGCTGGCAGCCATCGGAGATGACAGTATCAGTATTATTGATGCTCTAAATGGAATGGTTCTGTCTACAACTCCTTTACCCACAATACAGTACAGTATACACTTGTTTGTATATACAGTCATTAGCGTAGTCAGAAAAACTTTCAGGGGGGAGGGTGCCAAAATTTGGCGGGGGTTTTTCGCCCTTCCTCAGAAGCTGAACAACTTGTAGTTTGTAACGTCTGCTGGGGAATTTTTACAAGGCAAGCATTCCGTCCTGGAAATAAAGATAAGAACTTGGAGGGCTGTGAACGTTTATATGCACGTTAGTTTGAATAGTTTGAATAGATTTTTTACAATAAATTATTTTTAATAGTTGTTTTAATTCGTCAGCTTTTTTGCCATTCCAGCAGTGTCAGCATGAATGAACTTAATCAAATTGTCCCGTCAAGTCGTTTATTACTTAAATGCACCGGCTAAACTAAAATTGAAATATACCTTATGCTTGTGTTCAGGGGTGCCTGGCAATGGATCGCCCATTCCTCTGCCTCCAAGGAGACAGTCTATGTTGTGGGTGCCCAGGAGAAGGGATCCCTGTTTCTGATCTCTTTGGATCTGTCCACACATCGGCTGGGACCAGTGCGACAGCTAAAAACACCCTGGTTGACGACTTCAAGGTTAGCTTGTTGCGTTACGTACATACGTACGTACACATTACAGTTGTGCTGAGTTGGCCGAGTGGTTAAGTCAGTCTCTTCAGATGGTAAATCTGATTGTTAGTGGTTCGAGGTTCCCGTTGATAAACAGACAAACAAATTGGTTTATTCAGTAAAGACAAAAGATTATAGTCATGCAGTAAAAACATGTACTGAAACGGGCATTTTTTTAGTATCGGTTCTCCCTCCACTTTTCGGAGCCTCCCCACTTTCGCGCCCCCTCCCCCACTTTTCGGCAAGCCCCCGTCCACTTTTTGGGGGTCGCCCAAAAGTGTCAAAAAATTAAGTTTTTGAGGTCAAATTTTCAAAACTTTTCTCAATTTTTAGCTAATTTTTGGCCTTACAAGTTGATTTTAAGCTTAATAAAGGCGATTTTTTTTGCGGTTTTACCTTAAAAATGCTTACGTTTCTTTAAAAATTAAGATATATTATAATGTACAGCACTGGCCAGGAAAAAACCCAACATTTTACTGGACGCCATGTGCCATTTTTCTGTTAGTTACAAAGTGAATGCAGCTTCTATGCTGTTGCTATTTTTTTCTAGTGCACTGTATACATTGTGTTTTGCTTTAGATGTTTGATGCAGGAGAGTAAACTGCACTGTTTGCATGCCTCTGCCGCCCTACTGTACACGGTGGCGCTTGAAACAGGGGAAATGAATGCTCTGGCTTTGCCTGTAAGTCGAGACATGTATACAGCTGTTGCATTAATTTTTCTCCCGCAGATTACTTTGAATCGATTGATTTCAGTCAATGTATGAACCCCCCGTCTAAGTTCTCTTTGGGCCTATTTCTTTAAAGATTAAAATGGTCGGATTAAACGGATTAAAAATCAGCCGGATTAAAATTGTAACAGCTGTTTCTTTAATGGTGGATTAAACAGATTAAACGGATTAAAATTAACTCGTTTAATCCGACCATTTTTAATCCTCGGATTAAACGAGTCAAGTTTAATCCGTTTAATCTGCCATTAAAGAAACAGCGATTAAAATTTTTAATCCGCCAACTTTTAATCCGTTTAATCCGCGTAGCTGCACGAGGATTAAAAACTAGTTGAAAATGCAGGCGACAGATTAAACGGATTAAAATTAATCTTTAAAGAAACAGCAATTAAGCAGGTCGGATTAAAATTAACTCGTTGATTTTTTTAATCCGAAGTTTGAATAAAGAAACAGGATTAGATTAAAATTTTAATCCTAGGTGCATTAAAGAAATACGATTAAATTTAATCCGTTTAACTCGTTTAACTCGCTGGATTAAATTTTAATCCGTTTAATCCGAGGTGCTATTTCCTTAATGCGGATTAATTTTAATCTAATCCGTTTAATCTGTAAAGAAATAGGGCCTTTAAGTATTAAACACTCCATAGTTATCAAATAAAGCTGCGTAGTTTGGACTTCGTGACAACTTTGAAAGTGCGTTCATAGTCGTGAACGCATAGAGACGTGCGTAGACGTGCTTCGACGCCTCAGATTGTAACATGTCGGACGTTTTAGCCGTTTAAGATCAATTTGTAACATATTCATGCTCACGAACACTTAATGCAGACGCTTACACTACAAGCGCGTCTGCTTGCGACTGGAACTATGAAATCAGCGTGACTGATGCACTGCCTTTCCTAATGTTGGATGATTGTGTACATCGTTCACTATATATGCACAGCTCAACAATGGTTTACCAACTCCTCAGTATGACATTGTGCAAAATTTTATAAAAAAATCCCTTTTGTGTAGGGTGGCTGTTTCCCTTGGCAGCCAGCTGTTTTTGAGCTATTCATAGTGTAGTGTCTGTTTTAGTCTGCGTTTTCCCCTCTTATAGGATTTGACACAAACTGCGGACGCAAATCCACGTCTACAGGAACTGACTGGTCTTCGTGATAAGCGAGTTCTGGCCGTTCATACGGTCACTGATGGAATCTTCATCTACCAGCTTTCTGCGGATAGCAGTGCAGCTTCGCTGATTCTCAGATTTCCGAAGGTTGGTGTGTTGACCGGGTTGCATTTCTTCCTAAAAGACTTCAGAGCAGACTAAATCTTGTTAACTTAGCACGTAAAGATACGGCTGGTGAGCATACGCAAATGTACGATCATTATTTTGCTGGCATTGTTTGTACTTATTATCTGGGAAGAAAAGTTCAGTCCAGTTTTTTTGCAAAGTGTAATAATCAACAACTCGACACAGCCAAGAACTTTTGCGCTTCCTACGAAACTCTTATCTCTTATGTATATACTCTTTACTTAACGCTATCGTGTGCTAACGAGTCACCCTGTGTTTGAGTTTTCTGAGCCTGGGCTTATTCTACTGGGGTTGCCCCCCATAAACACCCTTCCCCCCAAAGTAGTCCCCCCAATCTTCCCCCCCCCCCCCAAAAGTGGGTGCCCCTTTTGGTATCAACGTTTGTCCTGAAAAAATCGCTCAGAAGGCTAAATTTTCAAAACTTTTCCGGCTTCGCCGTTTAGAATTTTGGGTCGGTTTTTGCCTATTTAAGCACTAAATTCGCTTACTTTTGACCATTACTATAAAAATTGCGCAATTTTAGCATGTTTTTAGAAACATTTTCGCCCTCCGTCCCCCCCCCCCCCCCCCAAATGACTCGTCCCCCCCGAGGACCCCCCCCCCCTCCAAGAAAAATTCCCTAGAATTAGCCCAGTGAGCTGTTGCTGTATATATATAGAAGTTGTGATAAAGTGGTGGATGACATACGTACTTCATCTCCAGCACATTTCAGGGTGATATTGTGTCGTCTGGTGCTGACTATCTGATCGGGGTGAACCGGGTTGCTGAGGACCAGTATGAGGTCCGCTGGTATGACAGTGTCAACTGGAAGGAGCAGCAAACCCTCGCCTCCAAGTTCACATTTACTGTGGCTCCCCCGGCTCAGGTACAATACCTATTTAGTTGGATTTTCTAATCTACCTACTTTTTTGAACTATAGGACTATATATATCTTGGTAATTGATGAGATGAAATATGTACGTTTCGGTGTGATGTTAGGTTTTAGTTTGACAAACTGTCTATACGCACACGTCGTCCTGTATTACATTTTATATCTAGTCTTCTACTGATTTAAAGGCTGCGCCCTTTGGCTCGGTCCGTGGTTTTTTATGAAACTGCCAGGTGAATTTGTAGTGCATTCGCCGTGAATTTTTATTATTGTAAAACTGTATGTAGTTGCAAGAGTACATAATATAAGAGTATGACAACTGGCAAGCTCTCTGTTGTCAGCTCTAGGTACATGCTATGTTCGCTAACGGCTGACCCCCCCCCCCCCACAAACGTGTATGCTCACTTCAAAGAAATTAGCACGCTATCTTTGCGTTTTGAAGCTCGAAGCAGACACAAATTGGACGCACGCAGGCGTTGTGTTTTCGAGCTTCAACACGTAAAGATACGGCGAGTACTGGGTACACATTTGTGGGGGGGTGTCACTAGGTACACGTTTGTGGGGGGGGGTCAGCCGTTAGCGTGCAGAGCATGTACCTTGAGCTGATAACAGACAGCCTGCCAGATGTCACACTCTTATCTATTATGTACTCTTGGTAGTTGTAACTGTACCTTCAGGTGTTTCCATTGGTGCACAGTAAGCGCGCTGATACCATCAGCTATAAGCTTCTAATCGTTGGTGCTGACGACTCCTTGCTACTGAATCAGCAATCGTGTAGGTTAAACTCTTAGCAGTATAGTAATTGTTAATTTAATTATAATTTATACTTTAAAATAATTTACATGTACACAATGACTGAAGTGTCATAAGAGAATGAAGTAAACGCAATCTAACAGCCAGATTCGTGAAGGTTAATAAGAAGCCACTAGCGTAGATACGGGGGGGCCGGAGGGGAGGCTATCGCACCGCGCCCCCCGAAATGGTTTTGCCCCCCTGAAAAAAATTGGCCAGAAGAAAAATTTTAAGCCCGCAGTGCATTTATACTTCATTGAAAATTTTTGACGCCTTCGGCGCCACTTCATTATTAGCATATACGATATATAATTAAACCCTTATATACTAGTTTACTTAATTTACTTTGCTCTGCCAGCTTTGTAGTTTCATAAACTGCATTACTGCAAAAATGACTGTTTTAAATGGTGGATACTGGATATGTGCTGCTTGGAATACCCTGTTCATAATGGGAGCATCCAGTCTGAGTTTTTGTACGAGACTATAGAATTGGAAAATATATAGCAAATTAAACTACAAAATTTGGTTTGGGAATTGATAATATACAATGCAAAGAAGTCAATGTTTCAATAGCGTTCTAATGGCAAAATTGAAAAATTTTCGCAACTTCTGGGAGGTTTTAGCATGGGTTGTTTTTACCTTTTTGGATTTTAGCATGTCGCTTTCGGCTACAATAAATTTAAGCTAAGAAACTTATAAAAATTTTGTAAGTAGTGTTTATACAATTGTTGAGCAAAAAAATATTTACCCCCCCCCCCAGACCGCACCCCCCCTCCTGAAAATTTTTTGTATCTACGCTACTGTAAGAAGCCTTAAAAGAAATAATGAAATACGCAAAAACCTATTTATATTTGCTTATTGCTATCTCTTCTCCTTCCTTTAGCTCATCCCCTGTGGAACAGAGAAGAAGCATTGGCCAAAGTGGTCTCCGTGAAAATGCTGGATTTGCCGCTGTCCGAAGCACAGGCCAACATTGAGCGGGAATTTCAGACAGTTGATGGTAAGGTGCCCCTACCCCCACCACCCTTTTGCTTTTTCTTCCGTTTTTCTTTGGTTCCCGCCGCAGCCAGCACTTGCTCTGTATACAATGTTTGAACTTTTCCTGACTTTTTTTACCGAGTTCCTAACAAAAGGAAATGACTTGAAAGTTGTTCGCTGCCGTAAGCCCGGGAAAAAAATCGATCCTACTCTATTGAGATCTAAACCTGCCATCTTTTTCGAATATTCTGGTGCTCTGCAGCAAGCTCCTCTGTTTGTTTGTTTGTTTGTTTGTTTCTGCCAGCCCTGCTCTTCGTTTTTCAGACTCCATCCTATCCATGTTCAAGCGTCGCCTACAGACCCAGATCTTGCAGTTGCAGAAAGCCTTTCTGCAAACGGCGGACGATCTATTTCGTCTGGTCGGCATCCTGAAAGAGCTCCGGCACAGTCCACGTGACTTCAACCGGCTGGTCAGTCAGTCCGGGCAGAGCCGGGCCCATATCCTGGAGAGGGACTATTTCAATCTCTATAAGATTATTGTGACTGTGACGACGGCTAAAACGGTAAAGAACTGATTTATTTACGTGTATTGCATTGTATTTTTAGAGTAGTGATGTTTGGTTTTTGTACTGCGTACTTTACGTATGTGTTGTGTATTTTAATTAAATAAATTTCTATTAGGCTGCTGGAATTTCTTTCGGTGAGAGGTGCTGGCCAGTATATGGAGGGAGCTAATGGAGCTAATTTTGGAGAAAGATGAGACAAGATGTTATGATAAGCTGATTAAAAATTGCTGGATATTTTATCAACAGGATTATTTTGCCCAACACTAAAACTTTTCTTAAAACACAAGAAAAATATTAAGAATATTTTTCTGTGTGCTATTTAATATTTTATTTATTTTTCTGTTAATTTAGATTTATGGCCTGGACAACCATCGCGGCGGTGTGGTATGGAAACTGTTCATCCCAGAGATGGAGCCGTTTGTGGTCAATGGGCATCCCACTCTGCCCCTCTTTGTGCTGCGAACCACAGCACACTATCCACACTCGGCTGTCTGTGCTGTCGTGGCCAAACTGGTACAGTGCACTGAGCTTATTCTGGAGATTTATTTTCTTTAGGGCTCGCCCTGTTTGGCCTCCCCCCTCTCAAATGTCAGCGGAGCATCGAATTTGGGGGTGGGGGTGGGGGTAAACTTTTTACAAAAAAGGATGCTTAGAATTGTGCTGTTTAAGGATTTTTGGTCAAGGATCACCTTTTTTGGCGCTAAAACTTGATTTTTGAGAACTTTTAAGCATAGCAGTGTATGTGGAAATAGGCAATTTATACAGCAGTTTTCTTATTTTTGGCCCATTTTATCCCCCCATTTTCAGCCTCCCCCCCACGAGTGGGAGGGCGTCCCCCCACTCTCCCCCCCCCCACTTATTTTTGCCTGAAATAAACCCAAATGTAGACTGTAAAATTTGGTTTTTATCGCAAAATCTAGGCTGGTCTCTAGTGTCGCAATGTTGCAAAAAAGAAAAATTGAATAGATTTTGAAAATTTGGCTGTCTAAGAGAATTTTTAGAGAACAATTTGCTTCAAAACGGGGAATCATCTAGTCTAGTTTTGGGAGAAAAAATTTTGGGACGGGGGAGGTCGTTTATAGGAGGATAGCCCAATCACTAGAATAAGCCCAATATGCTACAAATCTCACTATTTTTGGATTTTATTTGGATTTTATCGCAAAATACATAAAGCTGTTTTAGTGAACAAAAGTTTTAAAAATCTGAGTGAATCTTTTCGCCGAATCCGGGAAACTTTTTTTTAGAAATTTTTCTGTCTGAGTAATCTCTTCCCTCTAGAAAAGGACCAGTAAATTATCAATGGCGTCCGTTTTCTCTTATAAACTGTAAGTCTGTGCAATATTTTTTGCTATTATGCTGGCTGTCGTGTTTAGGCGGGCTCGTCTACGGGCGGTGTTATCGTTCTGTTTGATCCCATTTCGGGTACCGTTATTGATAAGAAGATTCTTCCGTTTGCCGTCAAGCAGGCTTTCCTGGTTCCCTCGGCGGATGAAACTGGCCTACATGGAGTGGCCGTTATGTCCCAACAGAACGAGGTATCTCGGTAATTTTTTCATGGGATACAAATTCTCACTGTCTAGCTCAGGCATGTGCAGGAGGGGAGTTTGGGGGGGCGTGGACCGTCGACGAAAATCAGGATTTTTTCGGGTTTTTTGGCAAAAAACGGAGGAAACCAGATTAGGGTGGGGGGTGAGCTCCTGGTCTGTGGGAGGGTGACCCCCCAAGCACATACGGTAGCTAGCTGTATTTTACAATACACTACAATACTGTTTACATTCACAATTTCAGCGTATCGTATTGTAGGTGTATTTTGTGATTTAAATATTAAGTAAAAAATTACAAAGAACGCATTAAATAATTTCCTAGGTGTGTTTTAGCCTTTTCTCGTGAGTTAAAGTTAACTCGTTTAACCCAACACTTTAACGTTTAGGTAATACTAACGAACTGCTTAACCCTGTTAGCCCTGTGCCCTAAAAGCGTTTAGTAAGTTACAATCTGCGACAAAATATGTTTTGTACTATACTGCGCATGGAAGTATTTAATTCGCGTTTGCTGTAGGTAACAGTGTATCCAGAATCGGCCATCAGTGAACTGCGTCAGCATGACAATTTCTATGTCTTCTCTGCCAATGCCAGCTCTGGCGTTCTGGAGGGACGTCATGTGGTGGCTGACCCTGGGATGCAGGTTTGTTGCTGGAATTTTTTGTTAATTTTTTGCTCTTTTTGCGATTTTGGGATTTACGATTTTGGGCTAAAATTTTTGTAGCAGACAAACCTGCCCCCCCTTGAATTTACTGCCCTCCCAAAGTTCCCCACTTCCATAAACTTTGGCCTAGGAAGAACCAGGTGTCCGGGAAATAAGTTTCAGTAGTTCGTGTAAGCAAAGTTTCTCCATTAAAATTTGAATCCTTATCCTTTTTCGTAATAAATTTTAAGCTTCCAATTCAGTTGGAATTTTTTGTTACCAACAAATACTTCTGGGCTTATTCTAGTGGGGGGGGGTGGGGGGGGGCCCCCCCATAAACACCCTTCCCCCCCCAAAAATCGTTCCCCCCCCAAAAATCGCCCCCCCCCACAAAAAGTGGGTGCCCCTTTTGGTACCAACTTTTGCCCTGAAAAAATCGCTCAGAAGGCCAAATTTTCAAAAATTTTCCGGCTTCGCCGGAGATTTTTACTCAATTTTTGCCCTTTTCAACACTAAATCTGCTTATTTTTGCTATGAAAATCAACTTTTATAGTATATGCCAGAAAAATAGCGCTATTTTTAGCATATTTTTCGAAAAATTTTCGCCCCCCCCCCCCAAAAATTCCTTGCCCCTCGGACCTTTGGGGGGGGCCCCCCCCAAGAAGCCCCCCCCCCAAGAAAAAATCCCTAGAATAAGCCCAGTACTTGGTACCGCCACCCCCCCTACACCGGCCAGCTATATTTTGTCTTCCTTTTTGTCTTGTTTTGAATGACGGTCTTTTATAATTGATGGGGGCATTTTTTGCAGATTAAGACAAGACTGGCCTGGTCTACGGATCTGTCCATTGGCGACGGTGGTCAGATTACCAATGTTAAGGTCAAACGGCTCTCGGGTGCGTAATCTGTGTACGCTGTTTAGTAGTTTTCACTTACATAATTCGTAGCCAATTTTATCTAGCATTGTGTAGGTAGGTATAGGTACACGATAGGCTAGGACTGCCGTTTGGCGGGAATTTAGGTCCAGTTTTGAAACTGCCTGCCTAGCATACCCCACTCCAGAACTTCTGCAGGCCTAAATTAATTCTTTTGTATGCCTGTGAATAAAGCTTAAATTTTTCTGTCATTCTTTTTTCCTTTTTCTTTTTGTAGATTATGTACAGTATGTGCTGTGTATGTATGTATGTGTGTATGCATTGTAGAGCATGTGCATTCGCAGGGTCGTGTGCTGGGCGATCGAAGTGTCCTCTACAAATACATTAATCCTAATCTGGTGGCTATCAGTGTCGTGGGCTTGGACATGGGCGGAAAGAGTAAGAGAGCTGTTTGGGGAAAAATTGTCTTTTTTGTGGTGATAAAAGTAACTTGTGCTTCTTCTGCTTTTGATAGTGACGTAGTCTTGTGATAATACTTTACTACTATGTAGCAGATCTTGGTTTGAAACCTATTCTGTGGGATTCTATGATGCAAGATAACCCCCGAATTTACGTATATGTCAGAGCTAATTGCTCACTTGCTAATGCTTAAGGCTTTTTAACGTATAAAAACTGTAAACGTACAACATAATATTTGTTATCGTCTCTGTTTATAGACTGGTTACATAATAATGACAGATGACTAAAAATAATCGATCCCTTTCAATTTTTGATGAATTTTTTCTATATCAGTAATATCATGTCCTGCCCCTCTGTTTTTCAGAGTATGTCTCAGTCTATCTGCTGGACGCCGTGACAGGAGCCATCGTTTTCACGGCCAGTCACAAACGTGCCGCCGGACCCGTGCATTTGGTTCATTCCGAAAACTGGGTTGTGGTCAGTATCTGTGTTTAGAAAATGCCTTCGTAAATGAAGAACACTATTTTCAGTGGCCGTCTAGCTGAATGGTTAAGGCGGGTGGACTTCAGATCGGAAGGTCCGAGGTTCGATCTCCACCTTAGCCATAATGACGCTACATTGTTTCCTTGAGCAAGAAACTTAGGCTATAGCTAGCTCCGCCGGTCGGATGAGGCGTAAAATTGGTGGGCCCGTGTACTGTCTTGCTGGGGACAGGCACGCTAAAGAACCCTAATCCGCTTATCGATAAGAGTAGGGCGCTGAGCTCCCGGCGGAAAGGCACCCCCTCCCTTGGGATCAACCAGTACCCTGCAACGTGTCCGCCTACCCCCTGCGAAGGGGTGCTATGTGAACCAGAGTCACGCACTCAAAAATGGACACACCCCCGGGTTTTCTTCTGATCCCACCCTTCTGCGCTAGGGGCTTGGAGCGTTGAAACACGCTGTGCTCCACTGCTATACGCATGAGCACTTAAAGGAGGTTAGATAACCCTGAGCCGAAAGGCCACACGACGGGCTCCCTCCAGCCTCCCACTGTGGGACGGCATCCAGGCGACATAGCGAGGGTCATACTAGATATGACTGATGGGAAGAAGCAAAGGTGGCAACACCAATCTATGCCTAGTGAGATTCCCGAACAGAGAGAGAGAACACTATTTTCATGCAATGCAATAAATTGGTTAAGGGGGGGGTCGTTTGTGCGATCCTCATAGTTTTGTTGGTTACTTTACTCTTTACTCAGTAAGCTTTTCCCATTCGAAAGCTTGACAAAAACATGACACCCACCGAATCAAAATCAAATCCTGTCACGTCCTTGAATTTTGTAATAATTTGTGTTTTTCTTATCATTTTTTGCCTTCTTTTCTGTCTGTCTGTTTCAGTATTCCTACTGGAATGAGAAGGCCCGCCGGACAGAGCTGGCCAGCCTAGAGCTCTACGAGGGCATTCAGCAATCGGACTCGGCCCGATTCAGTTCCTTTGCCCCGCCCCAGGACCCGATTGTGATGCGTCAGGCCTACGTCTTCCCGCAGGGCGTCTGTGCCCTGGGCGTCACTGACACTGAGAAGGGTATCACTGCCCGACATGTCCTGGGTGAGTACTGAGGAACTGACTTGACTGGACCTTTTTCCTTTTCTTTTCTTTTTTCTTTCACCATAATTGAATTGGTGTTACTACTCATGTTGGGTTTTTTAGGTAAGGCTGTTACGGTATCTACGTATAATTGCATAATATGTACACAGCCGTCCAGTGTTTACGTTTGTGTTTTACTGTCGTATAAATTTGTATGCATAGTGTACATATACGTATGCTGTGATCAATGCGAGATTTTTTTGCAAAATCCTGCCTAAATTTGTACCTTGTTTTTTGTAATTGTAATAGAAAATTGTTTTAATCACGTACCCTAATTTTTGGTTTTTTTACTGCTGTTGTAGTTTGTGGTTAACTTGTTTCTGTTTTAGTGGGAATGCCATTTGGTGGTGTGCTACAGTTGCCGAGAATGTTTCTGGATCCTCGCAGAGTCCTTCTTCCCACCCCTGAGCAGAGGTATTCCGCCTACGTATTTAAAATTTTTATAATCTTTCTTTCCTAAATTTTAACTCCTAACAGAGGCTCTGCCCCCCCCTCCCTACCATGAATATATAGTTGATATTCTACATATTTCTTTTATTTTAATTGCCTGGGTCTGTCATGAATTATTGATTTTCTCCTGTTTTTTTAATTTTTTTCTGTGTGTTTATGCGGTTGGTGTTACATTGATTTTTTCCTGTTTTCTACATATTTTCACTATAATATTATGTCTATATGGCTTTGACTTTTGTTTTTTCTGTTCAGGGAGGAAGGTTTGATACCCTACATCCCGGAGCTGCCAGTGGCCACGGAGCATATCATAAATTATAATCAGACCTTGGCCAACATTCGGGCTATCTATACGACAGCCTCCGGGTTGGAGTCAACCTCCCTGGTGTTTGTTTATGGATTAGGTAAGTAAGCCTGTTTCTTTGTGTGTGAAACGATTGAAATACGTATTGGTGAAAATAATAAGAGATTTACCTAATTATCCAGAATTGTTTAACTGCTGTTATGGCTTGTGAGTGAGGAAATATGTGAATTTTGTGTGCTATACGCTCTGTGTTAAGGTTAATGTTAGTGCTCTTTTAATAGAGCGCGTGGATATAATTAGTTTACTTTATATATTACTGTGAGAATTTACACTCTGCTTTCACTGCGTTTAAATTTTATTGCGGATGTTTCGAATGTAACTGTTATTCAATATTTTGTATTTTTCAGATTTATTCTATACCCGTATAACGCCGTCGGGTACCTTTGATGTGTTGAAGGAGGATTTTGATCATTACTTTATCGCAGCTGTTCTCGCCGGTTTGCTACTGACGTCCATGATTTCAAAGAAGATTGCTCGAGTTAGAGACTTGAAACAGGCCTGGAGATAGCAGCCGCTCCTCTTCTTTTTCTAGTCATTGTTATTTTATTATTGTGTAATTGTTTGGTTGTTTGTACTATGTCGGTTGTTTCAGTAAATGTACTGTTGTACTTTTATTTCTAGGGCTGTCAATAGGGTTAGGAAAAGGATTTCTGCTTTGAGTTTGGATTAAGAACTAATTTTAATTGCATAATCAACGATTGTGGGATATTTGTACTGTAGAACCTCCTTAGCTGCTTACGTTGTTAATATCGCGCTGAAATTAGCTAATGTGCAAAACATTGAACAAGCTACATAAGCCAGTGTGGTTTCCAGTAAATGGTCCAGTGTTTTGTACAGCGTCACATCTCGATCGCAGACAGATGTAGATATTGTGAGGTCTCGGTGGAGTTAAGACTAAAGACTGACATATGCTATATATCATGAGATCGCTACATCCGATGCGCGCTATCGGCTGACCCCCGCCCTTATACATGTAGAGGATCCAAACGGAGGATTTATATGTTTGTACACAGATGTGTAAATCATACAAGCTTAGAAATCCCTACACAAGCTTAACATGATTCCGACCCCCCGTTTGGACTCCGCACTAGTGTTGTTTCAGCAGCTGAAGCTTTCAGTTTCAGTGAAACTAGGTTTTTGTTTCAGCTTGTACATGTTTCAGTTTCAGTCGCTGAACTGAAAACTGAAACTGAAACCATGAGAGATTTGGAGCTGAAACTGAAACTGAAACTTCGTCGAAATGAGAGCTGAAACTGAAATTAAAATAGCTTTTAAGCTGAAACTGAAACTGAAACTAGAACAGTTTTGGAGCTGAAACTGAAACAAACAGTTTCAGCTCCACACTAAGACGGAAACTAAAGTCTGACCAAAAATTCTTGGAACCGAAATGTGAGCGGCTGTCCTGAGTTATCATTTGAAGGTCGCCTATATAATGTATATATTTTTAGAATCCTCAGGAACCCGAGATTTCGAAAATCCGAAAAATTCCGAAATTCCGGATTTCATTCACGGAAAATTGAAAAATTTTAATTTTTCGTCCCATTTTTATCGCAATCAATATTTGGTTCTCACAGTCTAATAGAGCTGGTCCCGCTACACATTTTTGCTCCTAGAAGCTTTTCACGAAAATGCACCCAATTTCCGGAATTCCGGGTTTTCTAAATTACCGGATTTTAAAAATTTCCTCCAATACCCTCAAGATGGGTATCATTCGAAAGCTCTTATCGGGCTGAACAACTTTTGTAATAGAACGAACTCGTGAAAATGCACTCAATTCCCGGAATTCGCGAAAACCGGATTTTCCGGATTTTAAAAATTTTCTCCAATACCCACAATATGGGTATCATTCGAGAGCTCTTGATGAGCTGAACAAATCTTGTAATAGAACCAATGTCGGAAAACGCACCTAAATCCCGGAATTCACAAATTCGGATTTCACACTAGCTTGGAAGTTTTTCGTGAATTTCGAGAACTAGGCTTATTTCTGCAAGTTGGTTCTATTACAAGATTTGTTCAGCTCATCAAGAGCTCTCGAATGATACCCATATTGTGGGTATTGGAGAAAATTTTTAAAATCCGGAAAATCCGGTTTTCGCGAATTCCGGGAATTGAGTGCATTTCACGAGTTCGCTCTATTACAAAAGTTGTTCAGCCCGATAAGAGCTTTCGAATGATACCCATCTTGAGGGTATTGGAGGAAATTTTTAAAATCCGGTAATTTAGAAAACCCGGAATTCCGGAAATTGGGTGCATTTTCGTGAAAAGCTTCTAGGAGCAAAAATGTGTAGCGGGACCAGCTCTATTCGACTGTGAGAACCAAATATTGATTGCGATAAAAATGGGGCGAAAAATTAAAAATTTTCAATTTTCCGTGAATGAAATCCGGAATTTCGGAATTTTTCGGATTTTCGAAATCTCGGGTTCCTGAGGATTCTAAAAATATATACATTATATAGGCTACCTTCAAATGATAACTCAGGACAGCCGCTCACATTTCGGTTCCAAGAATTTTTGGTCAGACTTTAGTTTCAGCTCTCGCTGATGCTAAAACTAATTTCAGCTCTCACTGAAGCTGAAACAGATTTCAGCTCAAGCGTATGCATGCTTAGCATAGACGAGTGTCTCAAAAACTGGGTCCTGTTCCAAGGACGTAAAATTCCTTCCTTATATATAAATATAAACGTTTGACTAGCGCTTTTGCTGCTAAAATTGTGTAGAACAGAGTGACAAGTAATGCTGCCCTAAAACGTTTGTATAATTTTAATAGTGCATTAAAATGTTAGAATACTACTGTATGGCAATATTGATTTGATCTGTTTCCAACTTCTTTTTTCAGAATATTAACTAATCATTTAAGATTTGCCCGACGACAACATTTCTTATAAAATCATTACATAAGGACAAGGAGCCCAGCATCAACAACTAAAAAGAACCCGAAATTTAGGGTTAATTATATTGCTATGAATTCTTCCCTTTTAATTTCTTAGTGTAGATAGCCGCAGTTATAGCAGCGTCCAACGGGAAAGATTGAATGGTTTTACTTGAGTATTATATATTGTTCTTCATGTTCTTGATATTATCTATAGAAAGAATTCACCAAGACACCAAAAATTCGCAGTGTCCCAGCTGCCACAAATAAAAATGTCTAATGAGATTATGTGAAAGTTCAGAATTAGGGGCGGAAACTAATTAATTTGATTAGCATAACATAAAGGTAACATAGAGGATAACAAAAGCTGAAACTCACTTTAGTCACGGCTGAAACTGAAAACTATAAGACTTGGAGCTGAAATTGAAAACTATAAAAGACTTGGAGCTGAAACAGAAACTAAAGCGGAAACTAATTTAAGTCAGAGCTGAAACTGAAACTATAGCAAATTTGGAGCTGAAACTGAATAGAACAAATTTTGAGCTGAAACTGAAACTTGTCTGAAAGTGGAGCTGATACTGAAACTGAAACTAAATAGGCCAGCGTAAACATCCCCGTACATGTATAGGCAGGGGCAGGGTCAAGGGGGTGATTTATGGGGGTTGAGGCGTGCAGAGGATGTAGCCAGCACATAATACATAATGTACGATGCTTGTCATACTCTTATACTCTTGATAAAACCAAATAAGGGAAGGTCTCTGAATATTCGTAATTAGCCAACCCGGCATAAACTACTCTCCTATAACCAGGGGCCAATGTTATCATAATCGGGTTGAGTTCAACCCGGGTTGAACCCATTTTTGGGTTCAACCCTAAAATTTCCGGGTTGGCTAAACCCCGTTGCTCAACCCAATGTTATCAAACATTTTTAGGGTTGGGTTAGCTTAACCCGGGTTGAACTGTTTCAACCCCAATTTGAACCCAGTTTTCAACCCAAAAAGAGCCTTAGCGTGACGAATGCTACTGGTCCGACTATTTGAAGGCGTGTAACGACAGATTGCTATAAACGCAACAAGTTATGTAAGAACAAATAGATCATTATGCAATTCTTTCGTTTATCACGTATTGATCTATTAGCAAATAAGACATTCACTGTGGCCACAAAAGTCAAGGAACAAATTTATGAACAAGACTGGGTCAACATTTCACTACACCTTGATCGGCTCTTGACTTTATTTATAAAATCGTTTTTGTTTGGACTTCATCATGCCATGTTTTATGAAAATATTTAAGTTTTTAAAACTAGTCTAGTCTTAGTGGCTTCGTCAGCTATGGCAATTGATAAAACTAGAACAAAAGGATGGCTCGCCATTATCTCAACCCGGGTTGAAATCTCAACCCTCCTAGTTGAGGAGAGTTGAGATTCTGCGATTTCAACCCGAAAACTAACCCAAAGTTTCAACCCAAATTTAATAATAACATTGGGTTGGAACTCAACCCAGATTTCAACCCCAACCCTGCTATTTCAACCCGGGTTTATTCAACCCTATTTTGATAACATTGGGTTGAAGTTTTCAACCCTAATTTCAACCCGGGTTCAGGTTTCAACCCGGGTTGAGATGCTTGATAACAGCGGCCCCAGAAGTTTTTGATTTAGCATCCTCTCATTATCTGCAAGTATAAGACCATGGTATTACCTTGTATAAATGTGAACCGTACCAGCTTTAAAAATGAATTTTCTGCATGAAAATGGATGAATGCTTCCATTATCGGCAAAAGTTATCTTTAATGTATTTATCAGAAAACCCGCTTCCAATTTTCAGGAATGGTAAAATGTTGGTGCAGGCTTTGAATTCTTCTGATTTGATTACGACCACCACGACCACATCAACTTAGTGCTTACAACAGTGTGTGTGTAATTTGAAAATTTGAACTTTTCCTTTACGGCAGTGTCACGAAATTCAAGAGGTGGCTATGCATGGTCAAAAACATCAATAGACAAAATAGAAAAATATGTTTAACGTACCAATGCAATAAAAGATTAAAAGTTAACATTAACATCCTTTCGCATTCTCTGTTACACACGGATTAGGTTACATGATTTAGCAAAATTTGAATCCATATTTTGTGATACATGGTAGAGTTTTGTAAAATTTATTTTATGCTATAATTTTATTAAACGTTTCCTTTCAATATATTTTAGATAAGTTAAAACCGTGATATCCACTTTTTTAGAAATTCCAATCGTAAGCTGTAAACGGTTGCTTTTTTAGTAGAACTTTGTTAATTTGATACTTCGAAACTCAGAATTTTGTTGAATTAATGTTGTTATCGTTGTGAGGTGTTAAACAACTATATAAAGTGAATTGTGTTATTTTCAGTTATTTAACGTATAAATTAACCAGACTGTCGCTACAATAGTTATTTATGCACAATTTTTTCTCCATGGTCACAATCTTCAATTGGATTGTATTCGTGGTCACAAGTTAGTTTTAAACAAAATCCAACAGGAGAATAGTGTAGCTTATTTGGCAAGCCAGTGATGTAGCTATCTAGAATGTTCGAGAAACTTCTCGGCATTTCTCAATTGCAAACGTTACGTATTGCATAATTATTTCCAAAATTGTGATGTGAAGGGCCAGGCCAAACAGCGCTGCTCGCACAGCAATAATGTCTGTCTGTCTTAAAACTTCGCCGCTGCAGTCACGATTGAAGTGTTTCTTATCTTAGCGTCAACTCTTGCTACTATAAAGTTTTATTTTTCAATGAGTTTTTCGTTTTTGTGGATTTCGATTTAAGCTTTCAAGCATATATACATCGGTGTATACAGGAATTGTAGATGTAGGTCCAGAATAATGAGTGTCAGGCGTCACTTCATGGTTCCTTTTTATTAGACCCCCCCCAGTTTTGTTACCAGATTTCTCTTCCCCAACCTCCCTCTTGCACATAGGTGGTGTCGTGTACCTTGAGAAAAACTTGGGGGGGGGGTAGCCGAAATTGGGTGGTGGTGTGGTGGAGTGGGTTCAGAAAAGTGCTATTTAAGAAATTAGCGATTTTACTAAAAAGACGCTTTTTACAGTCAAAAATTAGCAATAGAACCGATTTGGTCATTTTAACAAAAATTGAATTTTTGCGAAAAATTTCGAATGCTTCCTAATTTTGAGACAAAATTTCGAAAATTTTGAGGGTGGGGTCCGGCCGGTTTCTATAGGTGTAACGGAGATTTTTGGTGGGGGAACTTTTTAGAAATTAGACCCCCAAACCTCCCCCAAAAATAATGTATTTACTCGAAAACTTGATTGCCAACATGTTTCCATAGATGTGTTAGCGTAGCGTTAGGGGGGGGGGGAGGGTAGGGGAGGCCACCACCCCACCAAAATGACGAATTTTGGCGACCCCCCACAGATTTTCAGATTTTTGCACCCCCCCAGATTTTTGGCGAAAAATGGCCTAAAATTGGAAGTTTAGGGGGCCCCACCCTCCGTCGTGAACCCCCCCCCCCCCCAAGATATTTTGCCCAGCCACACCTATGCATGTTTCTGAATCAAGAGTAAGGTCAGTATTGAGTCTAGAAGTCCATAAAACCGTTATAAACGTGTACGTCTCGCCATATATATATAATAGCCAAAAATTTGGATTTTTTGAAAAATTTTGCGAAATTACCCTATAAATGACCAATTTTCGCGTCCTCGGCGCGACTACCCCCCCCCCCCAGCCGGCCCCCCCTCCAATTACACCTATGGTATGGCAGCGGTCTGGCAAATTTAGGTGGTTGGGGTAGTTTCCTTTGGGGGGGCGCATAGGTGTACCTGGGGGGGTGGGGGCCCTCCCCCCAAATGGAGAGCTGCCGACTCCACCGTCAAAAGTTTGGAGGCAGACACCCCACCCCCAAATGGCCAATCTCAGACCCCACCCTCAAAATTTAGAAAATTTCGCCTCAAAATTAGTAAAAATTCGAAATTTTTTGGAAAAATTCGAATTTTTTGCAAAAAATCCAAGTTTTTTCGAATAAATGAGCAAAAATGAAGAAATATTATTGATTTTTATATATTAAAAATTTATTTACCCCCCCCAAATTCGATTTTTCCGGACCCCACCCCACCTCAAAACGACTGACCCCACCCACCCTAATTTCGGCTACCCCCTCCCCCAACGTTTTCTCAAGGTACACCTATGGGGGGGCGCCATAGGTGTACCTTGAGAAATCGTTGGGGGAGGGGGAAGCCGAAATTAGGGTGGGTGGGGTCAGCCGTTTAGAGGTGGGGGGGTGTCCGGAAAAATCGAATTTGGGGGGGGGGGTAAAAAATTTTTTGGTCAAAAATTTAGAAAAAATTCGCGAATTTGCTAAAAAAGCGTTATTTCCAACTAAAAATCAAAAATATTTCTTCATTTTTGCTCATTTATTCGAAAAAAACTTGAATTTTTTGCAAAAATTTCGAATTTTTCCAAAAAATTTCGAAAGTTTACTAATTTTGAGGCAAATTTTTCAAAATTTTGAGGGTGGGGTCTGGCAAATTTGGGTGGGTGGGGTCTGGGATTTGGCCATTTGGGGGTGGGGTCTGCCTCCAAAATTTCTAGGGTGGGGTCGGCACTTTTCCATTTGGGGGGAGGGTTCCCCCCCCACCCCCCCCCCCCAGGTACACCTATGGGGGGCGCTGCCCCCCCAAAATTTTGACAAATTTTACCCCCTCCCAGAATTTTTGACGTACCCTCCCCCAACTTTCCGAATTAATTCCCGCTAATTCCCTCCGAAGCCCACCAGCGATTTTTTGACCCAAAAAGTTAGCTATATAAATTTGGCCAATAAATGGTCATTTTTTGAAAAAGTTTTCTAAAATTTTGGCTTTTACAATGATTTAAAATCACTGTAAAACGGGGCAAGAACGCTTAAAATGCTAAAAATAGGTCTTATTTTGAAGAAAAAGGGCTAAAGTATATACCGAAATTTTTGCTTTTTTGGCCATTTTTTGAAATTTGTGAGGTCAGAATTCTGGGGGGGCTGTTGGTGGAGCCAACGACCCTCCCAAACCTCCCCTCCCCCATAAATTTTTTCTATTTTTATGCCAAAAATTGCATTTTCAGCCATTGCTAATGCTGCAAAACATGAAAGCATTAAGTAATTTTAACAGACAGTGATTTAAACACGAAAACTTGATTTCATCATGTTTCTGAGTCCACAATAAGGTCAATATTGAGTTTAGAAGTCCATAAAACCGTTATAAACGTATATTTCTCGCGATAATAAACACGTTAAGCCAAAAATTTAGACTATTTTGAAAAAAGTTGCAAAATTTACCCTAAAAATAACCAATTTTTGGGAAATTTTTTACTGGGGGGTTTTAAACATGGCTGGGGGGCGGGGTTACTCCCCCCCTCCCCCAATTACACATTGGTCGACCAACCTTCCAAGATTGACCTCCCCCAGACCCAAAGTTTTTAGCCCAACAGCGCTATATATTTTAGCATGTTTTTAGAAAAATTTTGAAAAATTTTCGCCCCCCCCAAGAATGACTCGCCCCCGAGGGGCCCCCCCAAGAATAATTCCCTAGAATAAGCCCAGGTGAGACTCCCCCCGGGCCCGGCTCCCCCACGAGAAGGACACCCCCATCCCGACCTCGACTACTCCCCCCAAGCCGAGCTCAGACCGTCCTCCGAAAACCGGCTCAACTCCAAACCCAGTAAAAAATGCAAGTTTCTTAATTGCAATTTTTTGCAGCATTGCAGTTTTGCAATTTTTGAATATTTTTTAAAAAATTTGAAAATGGCTAAAATTCTGCTACAAACAATCTACGTTTAAAAACAGCTTTTAAAAGGTATATAGTACAGGCAATTAAACTAAAACTAAAAACTAAAACTGTTAAACATAAACTATATACAATTTGGGCTAATTTTAGCAATTTTCAAATCTTATTTTCGGACACAAAAACTAATGACAGAAACATTTATATATATACCTTCAATGAAACGTATATACATCGAAGAAGGACCATTTTTAGCCAAAAAACCTTGGGTATATACTGTTTGACCTTCCCAAATTTTAAATTTCAGTGGAGTCCCCTGTGCCAAATTTGGACCTTCTACTCCAACCCCCAACCCAAACAGGTGGTATATACACCTAATGGGTGGGGCTCTGCCTCCAAAGTTTCGAGGGTGGGGTCGGGTCGGAAGTTTTCTATTTGGGGGAGGGGTTCCCCCAGGTTAACCTAAGCTGTGCGCTTGCATGCCACACTTTGCGTTTGCCCCATCACCCCTAAACTTTTAGCAACTCCCCCTTCCGATTCCGAGTACGTTTTGAAACCAAAAAGTTAGCTAAATTAAAATTTAGTTAAAATTTTGAATTCCTTGTAAGAACGCCTGAACTGAAACAATCCTTGTTTTAATAAAAAAAGTGTTAATAGACGGAAACTTGTATTTTGTTGGCAATTTCTGAGGTTCGGCACAGCTTCTTCGGTGGCGGCCGGCGGACGAATCCATATGGGGAGTCTCCACCTCCAAGTCCAGCACACGTCTTAGCAATGGGGTCTAAAGGGGAAGCCCGAAAGAGGACCAAGATAGGGACTACCGGAATAAATGGCATATTGGACCCACAAGCTCGGTAGCATAATTTAAGGACCAGGGGGCTTGCAACTCCAACATGACTAAGGATAAAATAGTCATGCCCCGCGAAGGTAGAATCCATTTGGCACGCTGGTCAGGCGCCCCAGGGAGCACGTGGAAGGATAATCACCAACTGCATCGACCACAGCAAGTAGGAAATCTCCAACCGGAAGCGGATTCGACATGGCTTCGTCGTCGTCGTCGTGGGTGGTCGATCAGGATACCACATCCTATACTCGGCGGGCCCCAAGGAGCCCACTATTACCCAAGAAGCGAAGAACAGCCTCCGGATCATCGCGAAGGCAGGATATTTCCGGATTTGGCCCGAGGTCTATATGCCTGGCTGTGGTGAGGGCTGGGCAGGACAGAAGCAAGTGTTCTACAGTTTCTGGCTCCCCCAGCTGACAGAAACTGCAATTAGGGGAAGGAAATCGGTTGGGGTCAATGGTGTGTCTGTACGATGCAAGGATCCAGGATTTCCCACTGCGCAACTGGCTAAGCAAGACCCTGTCTTGCCTGTTAAGGTGTTGTTCCTTCGACTGTGGGACTGGACCCGAATTTCCGTAAATTGCCCAGGCCCGTAAATGCGACAGGGAATAATACCAGGTTCTGAGGACGGTTCTTTTGATTACAGCTTTCGCTGTATTCAGATCCGCCGCTTCCGCCATTTGCGGCAAGGAACTGGCTTCCGAGGCTAGGCGATTGCGCTTTCGTTACCAGAAATGCCGGCATGCAAGGGTATCCATTGGACTATGATCTTCCGGTGGCGGAGTCTGCTTAGGCTGGACCAGACCCCTGAAAGGGTTTGACTGAAAGATCCACGTACGCCGCTTTTGAGGAGCCTGACAACCGATTGTGAGTCCGTGCAAACTCTTACGCTGTAGGCTGGCGGGAACTTGTAGTCGACCGTTTTCCTCGAGCCAACGAAGGCCACTGGCCACTGCTTTTAGTTCGGCCCTGAAGCTTGAGCAGAACTTTCCGGCAGCAACCTTGATCTCCACCGGCCCAGTGGGGTCGGCGAACTCGACATGGCTTCAGCAGTTCGATCGGTCCCCTTGCCCCCATATTTTTTATTTACTCTCCTTCAACATTCGGCTACCCCAGACCCACCCCGAACCCAGTCCACGCCCCTCACCCCTTTTTGGAGCTATAGAGGTCGGGGAAAAAACCAAAGTAGTCACTTTTTGGACTCTGCAGAACTACCCAGTGGAGCAATCCGGCTATAAATTATTTTCTTATCAAGCCCTGTCTAGACTGTCATTTTGGTATATAAATCGCCTCTCTAGGTCCTGTCGTTAATTAGTAATTAACGGTTAATTAGCCGGGGTAAAAAACCAATGGCGGGAAAAAACCAACCGATGGGGAAAAAACCAACCCCAGTATTCAGTCAGGGTAACTCATATTAGCCGATTTTATGCATGCAACGGGTTAAATCGGCGTCGCTGACTTCATATCTGCACTTATTTTTGCGATATTCCGTATAATAAGTGAGAAAATCAAACATCAATATTTGCAGCATCAACTGGCTAGGTTTCATCAAATTTGCCAGTTTCTATGTTAAAATGCAAAAATTTGTAAATTTTTCGAAATTCGATGAAATAAATTAAAATAAACGTTGTTTCAGTGTTTTTTCGCGTATTTCTTTGTCCCAGAGTACTTTTTGGCCGCTTTAGCCGAGCCAAACAGCCGATCCGCCGAAATGAGGTTTTTACCGGCTAGCACAAAATTGCCAAGTCCAAATACACGTAAAAGAACGCAGTAAACTTGCTATGTGGATGACTTTTGAGCAACTAAGAACTATATATTTTTGGGAGTTTGGCAGCAAAAGCAAAAATTGGTTTTTTCCCACCCCTTGGTTTTTTTCCCATTTTGTAAAAATTCTGCTGGCAGCTTGCCAAGCGTCGCAGGAAGGCGAGACCGACATTTTTGGAAAGAGCACATGTTGTTCTCATAGAAACTATTAAAAGTTATTATCTAACTGCTATGGAAAATTTTTTACAGGCCTTCAAAAATAGGCAAATTTTGAATTTTTGGGGGGTCAAAAATGCCAAAATTTTCAAAATGTCACAAAATGCTCAAAACTGGTCCGATTTAGCTCAAATTTGGTGTGGTAGGTGGGATGGGCCCTACCAATTTGCATGCAAAATTTGAGCCCGCTAGCTCATCCCCATTGCCCAAATGGGAGGTTGGTTTTTTTCCCACCACTTGCGGGTTGGTTTTTTCCCCGACCTCTATAAATTTTGCTAAAAGATGGTCTGTATTCAAAAATGTTTAAACTTGCTTTAAAATCGTGTAGAAACGCCTAAAATGATAAAAACATGTCTTGTTTTGCCGAAAAAAGCGTTAAGGTACCGAAAAGGGTTTGTTTTATGCCATGTTTTGGATACTTTGAGGTCCGAATTTGGGAGGGGATAGGGGGTGCGTCCCAATGCTTTTCGAGGGTCCTGGGTTTTGTGGGTGCGGGGGTGGAGGGCCGAGCCCCCCCTTCTGGCTCCCCCCAGTCGACCCCTCCCTCCCACTCGTTCCCCCGGCTTTTTGGGCTTCCCCTCCCCACTCACCACAAGGTACCCAGAAAATACCAAATTTTTGGTAGAAATTTCAAAAGTTTTCGCTTCACCGGAATTTTTTGGGCAATAGTCGTCTGTTTTGGGTATTCTACTAAAACTTGATTTTTGAGCACTTTCGAGCTTAGTTGGAGCAGTATTTATACGTAGAAAAGGCGCAACTTTTACGGTATTTTTTAGCAATTTTAGCCCATTTCATCCCCCCACTTTTTGAGCCTAGAGAAGACACAGGGGTCGACCACCAAATTTCACAAATTTCTGATGGAAATATGAAGTTCTGGTGAGGTCGGGGCGGGGGAGACTTACCGTTGTATACGTATATACATTGTATACATTATGTGCGGGGCTTGACCAACGAAATTCCCAGATTAACCCTTTTCCGGCCTTCCCCCCTCCCCTTCCTTCCCGGCCATAGGTGTAAGGCGGGGAGGGTCTGGGGGGGGCTCCCCCAGACCTTTTGGAGAGGGGACGCCCCGTCCCCCAAATTGGTGGAGAGGGTCAGTCGCGCTTGGCGCGATAAAGTATCAAAAATTTGGGCATTCTTAATGATTTTAGCGTCTGTTGAAAACAGAGATTTTAGTAATTTTACGCAGTGGATTGCAAAAACACGTAGTATTCTCCCGGTCCGATTTTCAAAAAGCCGGGGTCGAAATTTCATGAAAATCGATCCTGTGACCGTAAGACTTCTGCGCAAAGTTTCTCTGAACGGGTAGATAACTCTTGATAAATCTTGAAATCCTCCGCCTTCCCCCTCCTGCTAAGTACATACAAATGTATGAATGTACAAATGTACAAAAGCCTAAGCCAAGTTTTTTCTTATTTTAGCTACAATATACGTATATACATCTTTGAGCTCTACACTTGCTGGCGCTTACGACATTTACTTCCGCTTATATTTGGAAGACAACATTTGCAACTGCTCTTGACATCTGCATTTGAATACTTTTTCACTGACTCCAATATACTTGGTTTAATCCTTGCGATTGCCTGTCGTGGTCATGGGCAAAGATTACTACAAAGTTTTGGGCATCGAACGCAGTGCCTCAGAGGATGACATTAAGAAGGCCTATCGTAAGATGGCCCTAAAATATCATCCGGACAAAAATAAGAGTCCTGGTGCGGAGGAAAAGTTTAAGGAGATTGCGGAAGCCTACGACGTTCTCAGCGATCCGAAGAAAAAGGAAATCTTTGATCGATACGGAGAGGAGGGCCTCAAGGCCGATGCTGGCGGGGCTGGACCCGGGGGCCCTGGAGGGATGCCCGGTGGCACTTATTACTTTCATGGGGATCCGATGCGAGTTTTCAGTGAATTTTTCGGCGATGAAGATCCGTTTGCGGCATTTTTCGGCATGGGTGGACCCGCCGGTGGGGGAGTCTTTGGCGGCGGCGGGATGCCGGGCGGGGCCACGTCCTTTTTCATTGATCCAGAGGCCGGGCCGGGCAGTCGCGGTTCGCATCATCAGTTCAGTTTTGGTGGCGGGGGTGGTATGCAGCCCGGGGGTCGGAAACGTCAAGACGCCCCCGTACATCATGATCTGAACATTTCCCTGGAAGAGGTCTATAGGGGCTGTGTCAAAAAGATGAAAATCACCCGTCGGGTGCTGAACCCTGACGGGCGCAGCACCCGAACCGAAGAGAAAGTGCTGTCGATCAATGTGAAACCGGGCTGGAAGGCTGGCACCAAGGTTACCTTTCCCAAGGAGGGGGACCAGGGTCCGACCAGTATTCCGGCGGATATCATTTTTACCATCAAGGATAAGCCGCATCCGCACTTCAAGCGGGAGGGCTCCGATATCCGGTATACGGCCTCTATTTCGCTGAAGGAAGCCCTGTGCGGCACGACACTGGAGGTCCCAACACTGGACGGTACGACGGTTCCGGTCCATATGACGGAGGTCGTGAAGCCGACGACCACCAAACGACTCTACGGACAGGGTCTGCCTCTGCCCAAGGCGCCTGGACGTCGGGGTGACCTGATTGTGGCCTTTAACATTATCTTTCCCAACAGCCTGCCGGCCAGTATTAAGGAAATCCTGCGCGATTGTTTGCCGGATAAATGAAGACACACAATTTGATTCATTCGATTTGGCCTAGTATGTACTTACGTGCGCACTACGTATATATAAGTAATAAGTATATATTTTTCTTTGTATCTAGTATTTTTGTTCTCATGTGCTGTGTTTTTTGTATATATACATACATGGTCAACTGTTTTGTACAGAAATATATATATATACGTGTATGTATATACTTGGTTGCTCTATGTTAATTGTTAGCTTCGTTCTAGTATGGGGAGATGACTGCTCGAATTTGTAGATTTTGGGTTTCCTGACTTCCGGATTCTATTTCATTCTAATCTAGTATAGGAGATAACTATGAGATCTGCAATTCTTTTACGGGTTATATACTAAGTGGTCTTTTCTGGAAAAATTCCATTTTGCAGAAATTCAGCAGCGCCGATTGTTTTGCGCTACTACCCAGCAGATAAATAGAGGTGGTGGTTGTCTCAGGAGTCTTGACTCCCCTTTCGGAGTGAGCAAATACTTTTTTGCTATTTTTTGAGGAAAAACAGTTATTGTAAAAATTCGGTTGGCAAGCTAATGGACTTTGAGAGACGTGTGTATATTGGTTTTAACTTTTATTCTAGTCACGGGTGGACTGTCGGGGTGGTGGTTTTTTTTTCTTTCTGGGGGGGGATCCCGAAATTTTTTATTACATCCACGTGACTCACCCCGCGGCTGCCCAGCCCATTACGCCGCGTCCACATACAACAATGTATTACATCTGACATGACAATGCTGGTGCGTACAAACGGCAAGATCACGTCAGGGTTAGTAGACAAGAGATACGATGATGACGCCAGAGTTTGGTAGGCCACGGGGATGTTCAAGTACGTATATATAATACGTATAGTTAGTAAAGATAGTTAGTATAAATTCATAATCATCCTCGAGAATCCAATGAAGGATTTATCGTGGCATGCAAAGGACTAAGGTCCTTGTAGTGCACGCCCCCGAATAAATTAGATTGCAGAATTCGGGATGCATCGGGGCTGAGGCTTGCAACTTGAGAATCCAAATCAAAGGATTTTGAAATAATTCTTGAGAATGTTTTTCTGCTCCAATAATTTTAGGCATAAAATATATACAAACGCTGCCGTTGTTGTTTTCATTCATATCTGTCAACTAACGATTGGTAACAATTTAGCCTGTGTTTTTAACCTTCGAAATTCCAGCAATTTGGTCAAAGAAGGTCGAAATCTCGCTAAATTTTTTTCTCTGGTTGCGGCCGGGGGCCATGCCCCGCTGCATACTTCATCAGAGTGTATATACATGTTGGTTTCTGAAACATTTGTTACGGATACATATTCTCACGCTCACGCAAAATTCCTGTTGGTAACATACATGCGCAAGGGGTGTACTGTACTGAGGGTGTACCAAGGTATATACACCCTGATTTCTGGGAGGACGGCGTAGTGCGCAAACAATGTCAGAGGGACCGCGCAGCGCAAGCAAGTCTGGGGGTTTTTACTGGGGGTGGGTGGGGGGCGCCCCTCCTGGGCCCCCCCACTAGACCTCTTCCCCCACTCGTCCCCCCACCACTTTTTTTGGCTCCCCCCCCCCCACTCACCCTAAGGTGCCCAGAAATTGCCAAATTTTTAGGATTTTTGGTAAAATTTTCAAGAAATTTTCGGCTTCGCCGTAATTTTTTGGTCGAAAATCGTCTATTTTAGTGCAAAACTTAATTTTTGAGCAATTTTAAGCGTAGTTATAGCAGTATCTGTAGAAAACAGCCTTTTTATATATACTGTTTGTATTTTTGGCATTGTTAGCCCATTTTATTCCCCCCCACTTTTGGACCTCCCCCCACTTATTTTTGCCTAAAAAACCACAGAAGTGATGGTCATATGTCAAAGTTGCGCAATTCAGCATGAATTATTCAAAAAAGACTAGGTTATAATTAACGATTGTTGTCCGATCTAATTTCGACAAAAATGCGGAAGTTTTGAAAAAATTTGCAAGCAGATTACAATATGCAAAATCAGTAAAAAGAGCGGAAATTCAAGACTGGGCTGCATATGCTAATTGCTAATATATACTTGAAAAATAAATTTCGCGATACTTTTCCACCGCCGCCCTTGCCTCTTCGCGTCGCCTGCCCTCCTGGGGCCGATGTTATCAAAAGCGGGTTGAGTTCAACCCGGGTTGAACCCATTTTCGGGTTCAACCCTAAAATTCTCGGGTTGGATAAACCCCGCTGCTCAACCCTATGGTATCATTGTTTTTTGGGGTTGGGTTAGCTTAACCCGGGTTGAGCAGTTTCAACCCCGATTCAACCCAGTTTTCAACCCAGATTTCAACCCCATTTTCAGAAAGCACTAAAGTAGCCTTTCCTTTGAGGCTCTAGCCAACGATCCACAGTTTCAGCTATATACGCTAGCTTATCATAAATAGCAAAATACCAAGCAAACAGTGATTGGGATGGAAAAAAGTAATGCATAAGCTTGCTGAAACAAAGCTTAAATAAATCACTTTGTTTTCAATAATGTCCTCATATATCACCAATGGAGGTATGAGATATACATTTTAAACTTACTTTAAAAGACCAAAGAATAAAAATAATAGATACGTACCTTTAAATGTTCTTTTAAAAATATTAAAATTTTATTGTAAAACTAAAAGGAAAGTGTCTTCTCTGTTGTTTTAACCCGGGTTGAAATCTCAACCCTCCTCACTGAGCAGGGTTGAGATTTAGCCATTTCAACCCAAAAACCAACCCAAATTTTCAACCCTAATATAATGATAACACTGGGTTGGAACGCAACCGCAATTTCAACCCCAACCCTGTTGTTTCAACCCGGGTTTATTCAACCGTGTTTTGATAACACTGGGTCGAAGTTTTCAACCCCAATCTCAACCCGGGTTGAGATGCTTGATAACATCGGCCCCTGTTGTGCGAAGGGGACCGCGCAAAACAATGTCTGGCACACCCTGTGTTGCCCATGATATCGTTGCCTTTGGCAGTTTGTCTCCACCTTGTTTTTGTTATGTCATAAGCTATATACTCGGGTGTTAAGAAAAGTGTATATATATACTTACTGTGTTGATATGCGTACTATTATACTTCTCGCGGTAGATATTTATTTTCATTATCACTCCTATCCTTGTAAGAACTATTTTTGTTACATATATTACAATAAATAGTTATAGGTTAGCCGTATATACTGCGTACATTTTTTATAACCTGCTAATAAGTTGTCAGTATTGTAAGCATATATATGTAAAAACGGAAAACCATCCTAAATGTTTTTATTTCAGGAAATTGAATGTTTGCGTTAATTTCTAATTACACCACCAATTCTAAAATTTTGTAACTAACTACCACATTTAAATACGGTCGCATGCCATTCTTGCGATTTTATTTGTATTTGTCCGTTTATTTGCAGTAGTTTACGACTTTGTTATATGAGAGTAGTACATCCATTAAAGGAGTGTTAGTGTACGTATTCTTTCACTGACTTAGCACTGAGTCAGTTGGGACAACTAAGAAAAAATTGGCGCAAACGTACTGTTAACCTAGTTTGGGATCTGTTGCTCCTTTGAACCCGGTGCCTTGCTTTTGGTCTTGACCAAACCTTTCTAAGCAGACATACTGGAGGCTGACTAATTCAGAAATTTTATAGCATTTAAAAATTTGAAGTTTTAAGTTGGTTAAGGGGGGACCAAGGGGGTCTAAACATTTTTTATCCGAGTTTGCTTATACCCTGCTCAGTGACAACTAACTTTATAAACTTTATCCTGAGCTAACAAAAAGCTGAATCTAACATCGAATTTCAGAGTCACTATTAGCGTCCCAAAAAGTCCCCTTTCTGAAAGGCTTCAGAAAAATTGGAGATCATACTTTATACTTTGATGCCAATGGTGCCCCTCCTTACCAACTTAAAATTTTATAGTTTTTAGGAGGTTAACAATTTTGAATTCATCAGCCTCAGTATGCTTCTTAACAAGATTTAAAAGTTATCTGGCAAAAAAACCAATTGCTAGGTTTGGGCCTAAGCTCAAGACTCAAGAGATCCTGGTTTGTCACTTATTTTTAGCTTTTTTCAGTTCCTAGGCGGTAAAGAGTTTGCATGTTGAAATATTCTTAGGCTCAGTTAAGTGGCGGTTAATAGTCACGACATACTACGATTAAGCTATTTTGGTTGGGCTTTTGGAAAAAATAGAATCCTGAAGAATTGTAGCCGTTAATCTTAGGTTATATCTTTGAACTAAATTCTGGGACTAGTGCTTGATAGGTTGAAGGAAAATGCTGTCCACCCACTTCACATAGGTTTTGTTGCCTAGAACTGGATGATTTAGTTAGCTCTTAGCTAGAGTTGTGCCCGGCCCTTGAAGCGGGCCCGGGTCCGATCAGCAGCGAAGGGCCCGGGCCGGGCCTTAGAGGCTCGGAATCTTTACTCCAAGAACTAGTGTGTGCTGTCAAGAGCAAATTTCAAGCATTCTGTGTACTAGTACTATGAATCGCAAAACTGACTGCGGAAATGAATTGGTTTGATTTCAACGGGGTAGTGAATTTTGTGTTGGATTGGATGTCCCCTTGCGAGTGAGGTTGTGACCTGTGGTATGTCTATTGCTGGCCAGAATGCCAGTTGGCTTGGCAACTAATTAGAAAAATATCCTAAATCTTTTGTAGACGAAATGGTATACACAATATGTCAGTATACGAAATGAACGGACAGTATATTGCGTCAATTTCCATTAAAAGGTCAACTTGCAGCAGCAAGATTAGCATAAAGGAGACGTGGTACCTAGAGTTGTGCCCGGGCCCGGTCAGCCGCGGAGGTCCGGCCCAAGCCGGGCCTTGGGGGCCCCGGCCGCATATTTCTAATCTGTGTAACTGGAATACGCATTCTAAAATGTGTTGCGTAAATACCCAAGCGATTAGAAAGTGTGTACTTGGAATACGCAGCATACTTTCTAGTATTTCACTATATCCTAATTATTATTGGCTCATATAAATACGTTATATATATACCCATTGTGGTATTATATGCTGCATATGAATACGTTATGCAAATAAAATACGTCAACTAGTACCTTCTAGTAGAGAAATACAAGAATATAACCGAACGGCAGGGTCAATTGGCAAAGCGAGGTTAGTGCAATGACAATGGCGCTAATTTAAAAATACTTATTTCGGTTAAATACTATATGAATGCATTGCATACGAACACATGTAAAAATAAGAAATCAACAAAAAGTTAGAAAAATTCTAAAATTTTTCTTAGTTTAAATTTCTGCGTTTTCATGGAAAACCAACGTTACTCAGAATTATTATTCTATTTCTGATTTTGCAGAAACTGTACTTAGGGGTTGTCTGTCTACCTGAAGTTCATTTTTCAAGTCATCAGCTCTTGGTTAGCTCAGCATAAACTAAAAAAGTTCCTAAGTTTTAGGTGTAATTTGTAAGTAGTAAGAAAATTAAAAACGCGCATCATAGTCTTATATTCTGCGGTGGTCGTCGAAACCAGATATGCAAAACCTTCAGCAGATTATAGTTTGATTTAAAGTTTTTTAAAAATTCAAAAAATCCAAAATTTTTCACCAATCAATCCAAATGTTTTGGAATGCAATCATTCAGATTTTGGGCTAATTTGTCAAACTTTGAGAAAAGTAATTTTGATAAAGATACAAAGCTATAGTTTTACTTAAAAATTTGGGAGAGGGGCGACATTGTTGACTTAATTTAGTTGTTTTTGTTAGCTCAAGATATACAAATATTCGATATTTTGCTGAACATGTGTAATTTTTTATTTTTGTGATTCGGAAGTATATATATAATATCTTGTTCTATACGTTAATTTTATTCGCTTACACTATCAGTCTCAATTTAAGACAGAATTGTCAGTTTAGGCTGATATAGCTCTTTTACATTTAGCCCAAATTTTAAATGAATGCATTCTAAAACATTTGGATTGATTGATGAAAATTTTTGAATTTTTACAAAACTTAAGACGTTAAGTTTTCCGAGGAAAGAAAAATTCGCTGAAAGCTGAAAGTATAGCATGTGGTTTTTGACAACCGCAGACGACTATACTAATAAGACTATTTAAAGTTTTGCTACCTTTTGTAATGTTGCTTTCTTTGTTAAAATGTGTTCCAATGCATTCATATGGGATTGATTTAACCAAAATAAGTATTTTCTAAAAAATTAGCATCATGCTAAGCTCCCTTTGCCAATTAGCACTGCCGTGCCGTTACTTTTTTAAATTTCTCCACTGGAAGGTTCATATTGTATTTATATGCAGCATATAAATACCAAACACCATGGGTATATAATGTACTTATATGAGCCAACAATAGCATATAATGAAACACTAAGTACGACCAAAAAATGTGTGTACAAACTTTGACCGTTTATAGCAGATTCGACAATGGAGCAAACCCCAACAATGTATATATTTTTAGAATCGTCAGGAACTCGAGATTTCGAAAATCCGGTTTCATTCACGGAAAAGTTTTTTTAGTTTTTCGCCCAATTTTTTTCGTAATCAAAATTTTGTTTTGACGGTCGAATAGAGCTGGTTCCGCAGCATATTTTTGCTATACAAATTTTTCACGAAAATGAACCCAATTTCCGGAATTCCGTGTTTTCAAAATTTCCGGATTTTAAAAATTTTCTCCAATACCCACCAGATGGGTATCATTCGAAAGCTCTTATCGAGCTGAACAACTTTTGTAATAGAATGAACTCTTGAAAATGTACACAATTCCCGGAATTCGAGACAACCGAATTTTCCGGAATTTTTTCCAATACCCCACAATATGGGTATCATTCGAAAGCTCTTGATGAGCTGAACAAATCTTGTAATAGAACCAATGTCTGAAAATGCACCCAATTCCCGAAATTCACGAATTCCGGATTTCACTCTAGCTTGGAAGGTATTAGCGAATTCCGAGAACTGAGCTCATTTCTGCGAGCTGGTTCTATTACAAGATTTGTTCTTACAAGATTTGTTCAGCTCATCAAGAGCTTTCGAATGATACCCATATTGTGGGTATTGGAGAAAATTTTTAAAATCCGGATAATCCGGGTTTCGCGAATTCCGGGAATTTCGTGCATTTTCAAGAGTTCATTTTATTGGAAAAGTTGTTCAGCTCGATAAGAGCTTTCGAATGATACCCATCTTGGGGGTATTGGAGAAAATTTTCAAAATCCGGAATTCCGGGAATTGGGTGGATTTTCGTCAAAAACTTGTAGAAGCAAAAATATGCAGCGGGACCGGCTCTATTCGATTGTGAAAACAAATTTTTGATTGCGATAAAAATTGGGCTAAAAATTAAAAAATTTAGATTTTCCGTGAACGAAACCCGGAATTCCGGATTTTCGAAATCTTGGGTTCCTGAGGATTCTAAAAATATATACATTGTTGGGGTTTACTCCAAAGGTTAATCTGCTATAAACGGTCGAAGTTTGTACACACATTTTTTGGTCGTACTATTCGTTTTTTTATAGAAAGTATAGTCAAGACGCACAATTTGCACCACTTTTTGTTCAGCGATTAAGTGTGCAAATTTTAAACATCTGAATATGTGGATCTGCTTGCAATTGGAGCTTAAAACTTGCAGTAAGCATGTCAACAGACTAGTACTTGTTGCTGCCAAAAGTTGGCTGCATATTATTTCGCCAGTTTCCCGAAATCCAGTTTTTTCCGCAAAAAATCGCGTAATGGTGCAGATTTCAACACCATCTTTAAAGTGAACCACCGGTGTTGAAATCTGCACCGACCACGTTTTAATTTGCACCACCTATAATTTATTAAGAAAATAGCATACGTAGGCAGACATACAAAAAGCGAAAATAATAATTCTTGCACAGTTTTAATACAGACACGATAAAAAGACGAATCAAAATGTTTCCATGTTACAAAATTGGCAATACACAAGATTTTTCAATTTACATATATTGTAAAGACATAGACTAACAAAAGTTAAAAAAACCAATAAAAATACGAAATTTTTACAATGTTTGCACAGCAAAAATGATGCAATACACATTCATGTAGAAGAGTTACAGTACAGAAGAAATAAAGAATAGGAATGAGCGGGTCACTGTCACTCCACATGCCAAATCTGGCTGAGTAATGGACAAATAAGCTGTCTGGTGAAATAGTAAAGCAGCAGAATCCAATAATTAAGTAACAGCAGAAGGGGGAAGCCAGATGCCGGGTAAATAATCCTGAGAAAATTCAGGGAGCTTCATTGAATCACAAAAATTCCAATTTGATGGGTGGCTGAGGTTGGGATGAGGTGTTTTGAAGGGTTGACGACTCTAAAACAATCACATAAAACACAAGCATCATTTACTAAGACAGGGAACAGACTGCAAAAAGTGAGAAAAAGGAAAAGTAATATGCAAAATGTAGGGGAATATTTGTTTCTTAGGGCCTTTTCAAGAAAGGGTAGAGTAGAGTGTAGCAGAGTAGAGTAGAGTTAAAATTAACTCTTTTCATGAAAGTATGGAGTTATTTAACTCTCTCTAACCCTGCAGGGTTAAAAACGGCGAGGTTAAAAAGAGTTAAAAATGCCAGGTTAAAATTAACTCCATGCATTCATGAAAAGAGTTAATTTTAACTCTACTCTACCCTTTCTTGAAAAGGCCCTTAGTCATAGGTAGAGTTGTGCCGTAATTTGCGGGGCCGCGCCCGTGCCCGGGCCTACAACATCACCGGGCACGGATTTCCGGTGTCAGGCCCTGGTCCGGAGGCCCTGCTCGGCCTAGATGAAATCAAAAATCCGTGCACGGGGCTGGGTCTGCCCAGTGCAGGCCCGGCCTAGGCCCGAAAGCACGCTTCAAGGCCCGGGCGCAACTCTATGTAGGAGCTCATCGATTTAAGAAAATTTCATTTACCATTTTCCAGATTTGCCCACTTAGGAAACTAAGACAACAAAGTTTTTGCTGGGAATTTTACGAAAATCTAACCTTTTAGTCACAAATTTGGAAATTTTTTAGTAACAATTTCTATTTATTTCAGATCTGAGCACTGGGCCGGATATAGCGGCGGTCCACAGTATAAAGACAGGTAATGAGCACCGAATATTTTTCATGTCCAAGTGTCCGCCGGTTTTTCATTAACTGATTCATTTATCCGCAAATTCAAAACTTAAAAACATTCAAAAAAGTTAAAATTGCAATTTTGTGCCGATTTTATGCTGATCATTGAAATTGTATGATCAAGCCAAGCTGTGGACCTTAAATTCCAAGATCCTATTTCTCTATATTAGATTTAACCTAGACTGCAGTTGATCAGCATGGAAAGAAAGAAATCGTCAGAAAGAAAGCGTCGGATTAAAATTAACATTTTAATCCGGCGAATTAATAGAACTGAAAATTATTAAAAGGATTAAAATTTTAAACTGATCTTGTTTCATTATTTTATTACCATTCAGATTCAGAGAGAGAGCGAGTCAATTTTATTTCGATTTGTTTAACCGATGAGGCGATTAACCTTTAAAATTAAATCGATGGAACTCTAAAATTTCTGTTTTTCAAACCATTTTTGTAAATCAATGTTAAAAGTTGAGTCTTGAATTTAGCCTGTGCATTAAATTTATTGAAACACACAAACAAAACCAAAATTACTATAGTTATTAATTAGATATTTGAACAAATTAGCAAATTAATGCTATGATCTAAGAGCAAAATTCTAAAAAATTATTATTGCTGCTAAAATAGACAAAAAGTGCATAGTAATGGCATATTTTATATCGTTTCACACGAAATTATTATTAATTAAACATATTAAATGTGCACAAGAAATCAATCCCATTCCATGACACTTAAATAGCATGTTTTCAGTGTGTGGTGCATATTTTAACACCTGGTGCACTTTACAGCCCATAGTGGTGCACATTACAACAAACACCCTATTTTCAATCGTAATTAAACTTTTTTATTTAAAAATTCAAGATATTACGTTATAATGCTTATTTTTAGATGAAGATATAGAGCACATCCTGAGAAATCCAACACTGTTTAAAATAATTATAAAGATTTAGTAATGAGTTCAAATACCACTGTCAAACACAAGGCGTACTTACCTTCAACATCATTGTACACAGCATGTTTTCAATGTATGTCTCAGTTAACTGCGCCGCCCGAATGCATATAAAAAGGTATCACGTGACAAGTCACACCAGCAGAAAGAGCGTTTCATTGGCTACATGTAGATGCCAATTTTATGGTGTATCTTTCGTGAAGTAGTTTTATATATATTCGTGAAAATAGACAAAAATGGTGCACTTTAGGGGTGGTGCAAATTGTGCGTCTTGACTATATGCTGCGTATTCCAAGTACACACTTTCTAAAAGCTTGCGTATTTACGCTACACATTTTAGAATGCGTATTCCAGTTACACAGATTAGAAATATGCGGCCCGGCCAGGCCCGGTCGGGCCCGATGAGGCCCGGTCAAATTTTTGTTGTGCAAATTTCATAAATTTTCCAAATTCTCTGCATAAGAAAGTCAAATTTAAGCTTCCAGGAGTTGCCTAAGTTGTAATAAACAGCACTAGCTATTGTTTTACACTGTTTTTTGTATGCCGGGCCTTCACCGGGCCGACCGGGCCTACGCCGGGCCGCCGGGCCTCCGGGCGGCCCGAGGCCCGGCCCTGTCGGTTCAGTAGGCCCGGGCTCGGGCCCGGCCCGGGAAATTTCTTAACGGCACATTGCGCGCTAAAACTGTATATACAGTTAATTAAAGTTGCGTACACTAATTATCGCCCTTTACGGGTTCGCTGAGATTCGTGTCGGATCGCAGAAACGGCTACTCGGTTAATCCGATCTGTGGCCAATGTTATAAATATGGTTAAGGCTAACTCGGGGTAAGTCCATTTTTGGGTTATCCCCTAAACTTGGGTTGGAGTAACCCTGTATTATAATACATTTTTCGGGTTAGGTTTAGTTAACCCGGTTGTGTGATCTAACCCCGATTTTAGCCCCAATTAGATCATGAAATCAGCTGACTCAACAACTGTCAACCCCAATTTTTATTTTTGAACCATTTTCATGAAAATTGGAAATAATAAATTTGAAGTAAAACATGAAGTTCAAAAATCCCGTCACGAAGACAAGCAATGAAAACTGTGTTCCACTTGTTGCTTTCAAAAATTTCGATATTAGTTTTTCATTCGTCACTGAGGAGGGTTGAGATTTGCTTAATTTGACTTAGATTTTATCCCGGATTTGAAACACGGGTTTTGTTTTAACACTGGGTTAAGGGTTAATCCTAACACTAACCCTAACCCATCTAGCGGAATCCGGGTTTCGCTAACCCCATTTTTATAACATTGGGTTAGTGTTGATAACCCGTTTTCTAATTCTGGTTAGCGATTTAACCGGGTTAAGGGGGGGTCCAGTTTTCGACCATCTCCGACTTTGCTCATTTTCATATTTTTCACATACTTGTAGTCCCAATGGGTCCTCAAAACAAGACCAGGGGCCGATGTTATCAAACTAGGGTTTCCTAAAACCCGGGTTTCGAAGTTTTTGGGGTTAACCCTGAAATTTTGGGGTTGGGTTAACCCTGGGGCTAACCCAATGTTATCAAACAATTTTGGGGTTGGATTTCATAAACCCAATTTTATTGGGGTTAACCCTGAGTTAACCCTGAATTAACCCTGAAATCGAGAATAGTTAACCCAGAATTAACCCCAAAAATAACTGTGCTGTCTTGTCTATATTTTTGGAACTAATAGACGAGACAGTCCCACGAGCGAAACCCATAAATTACATAGAATAAAACCCGGGTTTCAGGCTCAACCCTCCTCATCGAGCAGGGTTGAGATTTAGCCACATTAACCCAAATTTAACCCAAGTTTTTAAACCCGGGTTTCATGATAACATTGGGTCTCCACTTTACCCCAATTTAACCCAAAACCCAGTTATGAAACCTGGGTTTCAAAAACCCAGTTCTAACCCAACTTTGATTCCATCGGGTTTGGGTTGAAAACCCATTTTTAACCTAGGTTTAGCTCGAAACCCGGGTTTGGGCCTTTGATAACATCGGCCCCAGAGCGTCTCGCGGAATATTGTTTCTATTGTACTGTAGAGCCCTTCAAAGGTGACCTCGACATGTAAACATAGGAAATGAAAAAGTAAGGTTAAAAAGTTAGTGGCAGAAAAATTTTTCGTTGTATGCAAGATACAGCGCTACCTTTTTGTTCTTCTTGGACATATGTGCAAATAACTCTTCTCGTAGAATTCTGTTGAGTGTCGTGTATTTTTGGCTGCTTTTCAAAGTCAAAATGTTGTAAAATTGGTGCTTTTTGTACCACAAAAAGCGAAACATTTTAGCCTCTCCTGCATAGGGTTGTGCCGTTAAGTGATTTACCCGGGCCCGGGCCGGGCCTACTTCATCGACCGTGACCGTGACCCGGGCCCGGCCAGGAGGCCCGAGGCCCGATACGAGGCCCGAGCCCGTTACAAGGCCCGGGTTCGATTCTCGGCGCTGGGGCCCGATCCGTTACAAAGCCCGGGCCGTCAGATTCAAGCCTAGACATGCCATTTTCGGTAGAATTTTACGTCACTTAATATTGTACTGTCTTATTAGGTGAAAACCCACCACTTTAAGACAATATAACATACCTACTTATTCTTCTGAACCTTTGGGTAGCGCTGCGAGAGCCTATCTCAGAATGCTAACTAGCCAATTACATTCATATTAATCAATGAGACCCAATCAGTCCACTATACCTGTTCAACTATTAAATCTACCATTCCCTGCAGTTCATTGCCGAATCTGTTAATATTTTTAACACTTACCAGAACCAAATCAGGTCCTTAGGCAAAATTTGTTTATGAAATGTCTGATTTCTTGTTGGTTATATCACAAAACATCCTGAGACGACATCGCATACGCAAAGGCCATAATAAATTCAACACTGCCAAACATAGGGACAAAATAAAAATCCGTTTTAGAAGGCCCAACATCAGCCGGGCCTGACCGGGCCCGGGCCGGCCCGGGAGGCCCGGTGGTCATGAATCGGGCCGGGCCGAAGCGTCCGGCCGGGCCCGGGCCGGGCCTCTCTCATAAAAAGAGACCCGGGGCCGTGACCGTGACCGGCCCGGGGCCCGAGGCCCGATACAAGGTCCCGGCACAACTCTACCCTGCACCATTAGCAAAAGCTACAGAAATCGCATACACAGAATTTTTATGACATTAGCTGCAAATTTCTACCATTTAGTGCTCTCAAAAAACTTGCCACAAAATGTGCTAATTTTGCCAAACATCATCATTTTTCACTATTTTCACGTTCTTTTAATAATTTCTCATTCGTTACCCACTCGAAAGTCACCAAAATTGGCACATAAAACTCTCAATGCCTGCCGAACATTATGGTAAAGGTGTATGCTTCAAGATAGAACTTTTCTGTCATGTCGGCTCCTTTGATCTCTTATAAGGTCACAAAAGTCAATTTTTGAAATTTCCAAAATATAGACAAATTGTGTAATTTTTGAAATTTCGAAAATATAGACAAATTGGGTATCATTCGATAGCTACTGATGAGCTGAACACTTTTCTAATAGAACTATGCGTCTAAAATGTAGTTTCTGAAAGTTAGAGCAAGTTAAAGTTTGAAGGCACAGTTAGCGCTCAGTTCACAATTGAATAATGTACTGTGAACGGCTTAGTGGCTATGTCGGAGTCGTTTTAGTATTTAAAATATTAGCCAACCCACAGAATTAATTTGCCATATTAGTTGACCCAAATTTCGCTGCCGTTCCGTCTCAACCTGTCCAAGGAGGGCAAATCACAGTAATTTTCAAGTTTTCCAACCTTATAGCTGAACATCTCTGCCACAGTTTGATTTCGAACTCTAATGTTTTGACTTTTTTTGAGAACATAATGTACCTATATTGTGTGTGAAAATTAGCGAACTCCATGGCTATCGATTTTGACCCAAAGCGACCCTCCCCTTAAATCGGTTTATAACATCGGCTCCTGGTCAGGCCTTCTGGGGCCAATGTTATCAACATCTAAACCCGGGTTACGTCGCTAACCTGAGTTAACATGGCTATCTTTAGCACATGGAGTTAACCCGGGTTTGTGACTAAACCTGGGTATACACGTGGATAACATCGACCCTTGAACAATTTTCCTTTTCCAATAGTCTGGGTGAGTTTCTGGCATTCCAGTCCTAACAAACATCAAATTTCAGAGAAAGTCGGGCAGCAGCTCCAAAGAGACTACTCTGCTGTGTTAAAGCTAGTGTTTGAGAACGGTCGGCCAAACATTGTGAAGCATTGATCACTAACAAGTGCTTTTAATTAGATTTCAGATCAGTGGAAGTGAAATTGTAATTGAAGACCGGAACTAATAGGACCACAATCAGCTGATTAATAGGTCGTATTTCGTATACCTTTCGCACTCGCACAGTTTGTCTTACATCAGCAAGATATAGGAAAGTCTATTTTAGCTAATTTCCTATGGAGACCACTCGCTGGCGACAGTAGTTTTGGTTGTCCCAAAAACAGTTCATGCAACTTCGGCCTGGTAGCTGTTCTGAAACACTAGTTGGAGTGGAGCCCTAAATGCTGCTATGTTGCTGCACAGATAGAGCTGTCCTGTTCTTGGACATAGGCAGGAGCTCCACAGAAATAAATTCTCCCTGGAGAAGAGCGCTCACAACCCCCATTGACTCTCCTGTTTCGGACTAAAGCTTGGACTTAGTGACTGCGGGATTTTCATTGATTATTCTATCAGAAATTTAAAATTTATTGGAAGTCAGTATATAAGTCAGATTTCGTTAAACTAGACATGCCCATTTAGTGCTATTCCAGTGGTTTAATCAATGAACTCTTAATCGATCAGCAGCTACCTTTATGAGTCTAGTAAAACATAGTTATAAATTTGAACTTCAGAACTCATCTGGACGGAACAGTTTCTTTCTAGTTACCAACCATAAATTTAAGTATCAGTTACTAGCTAGGTGGTAACTGGTTACCATAGCACTAACACCCATCATACGATTAGTTTGGCAGACTGGGGTAAACCTTAGTCCTTAACCATATGATCTTTTATCCGGCTACAGCAATGACTTCTTTGCCCCTTTTTGCTGCCTATATTACAGTGCTTATAAGCTTGTTCCATGTGGTTAGCTCACAACCTAACACAAACGCCACTGGTCCGGGTCCGGCTTTTGGAAATCGAAGTCAGGAATTGGTAAATTCGAATTTGGCGAATTTAACAGGACCTGACGAAATGGCATTTGTGCATCCAAATGACACTTCTTCGACAGCGAACTATGAAATTCGGAAAAATCCAGATGCGAATTTTACGAAATTCGAAGGCCAGAATTTCTTCAACTTAACCGACAACAACCCATTTCTAGAAGCTTCAAACTACAGTTTATCTAATTCTACAAACTACAAAGATAGTAAGGAATTTAGGCCAACGGACAATAGCACCCCAGGTGTTACAGGTTCGGAAATTTTCGAAGGAACATCCTACAAGTACAATTACAACCAGTCAGCCTTAGAAATGGAACATACAAAAGCGGCGTATGAAGCCGTAACTACAGCTACCGCAGGAAATTACAACTACAGAAATGGTTATACAAGTCGTAGCTACAAGAACTACAACAATGGCTACTACACTAGTGGCGACTACAAGTACTATTTCAACTATCCAGATACTACAAATAGTCCCGATAGAAGTAAGATGAACTATCACGTCACTAATCATAACTATAATAATGGCTACTACACGAGTGGGAACTACAAGAATTACTACAACTACCCCTACACCACAAATAGTCCCGATAAAAGCAAAGGTAACTACTACGTCACTAATCGTAAGTACAATAATGGTTACTACACAAGTGGGAACTACAAGTACTACTTTAACTACCAAGACACTACTAAGAGTTCCGATAGAAATAGGATCAACTACTACGTGACTAAACGTAACTACAATAATGGCTACTACACCACTAGTGACTACAAGCATTACTATAACTACAAAACAAACAGCTACGGCAAAAGCAACTACAAATATGGTACAACTAGTAGCAACATACGAGTTATCGGCAAAATCGATTCAACAGACAAATTGTATTATCCCCGTACTCCGCCCCCAATGGCTTGGACCTCCGACATCTATTGGAATACCAATGGTGGAGAATTTCATACTGCTTCTACTGAAGGAGAATACCAGAATTCAGATTCGAAAACCTGGAAAACCGAAATGGATAACCAACAACGGATGATACTAAATCCGTATCCACCTAGTCCATTTAATTCTGGAACTTTGCCAAGTTCAACTCTGTTTCTTGTACTTGGATTTACTATTTCACAATTTTTAGTAAATAGGTAATTAGGTCAGTGTGTACCTGAATATTCAATGGCAGACTGAAATAATTTAGTTTTCAGAGATTCATAGTCCTTTGCGAACTAATTTTTGTACGGTCAAGTAAATGTTGCACACATGGTTAGTAGCTGTCATAGGTTTAATATAATATTTTGTAATCTCTTACAAATAAAATGAATAACCATTCTTCCCAACTTAATCTTTTCTATAGCTATCTACGTGTGTGAATCTAATCGCCAAGTCTACAACTTTGAACTGTGTCAAATCCGATGGATGGGTTCGATGTCTGACAAATTTGTAATTCTTCCTCTGTGTACCAACAAAATTAACAATTTCCCCACCTTATGCACACAAAGCATGCTATAAATAAGGCACTAAGCTTAATTAGTTAAAGATATTGATACCATCCCGACCAGAGAAGTAAAAAGTCAATTGTGGATCCAATTTCACTGGTATCCTGCCAACTTCCTCGTTCTGTTGAAAACGAACACCACCAAAATGCTTCCCCTACAAGGTTCACAACTTCACAGTTCGCAAAAACTGAGAATAAGTCGCGTGATTATTATTTTTTGTCCGTTACTGGGAATCACTGGAAATGTTTCACTCACTTTTATAAAAAGAGTTTGAAGAAATTACAGGATTTTTTGCAGATTCTTGCAAAAACGCTGCTGTGCGACAATTCATTAGCGGTGTTTTGTGCACTTTCCACAAATGTAACTGTCACAAATGTATTCCGGGGCACTGATATAAATTTTTTAGAAATTTAATCTTGATTCCCTTAGTGCCATATTTTCACTTGGGGGCTGGATATGTAAATTGTCAAAGAAATTTTAGGAAGTGTTGGATGAGTGTAGTCATACATGTCGATTCAGCCATTGCCAGAATCAGATTCAGAATATATTACTTAAGCTTAAACAAGGACAATCAGAATAAAAAATTTGAATAAGTCTAGAAAATTAGATTACTGCGTTCAAGTCTTAAAATAAATTTAGTTAAATGCGTGAAAGTATATATTAAGCTGGAAAAAACTCGTTAATTCCGTTATTTTATTAAGTCAGTTAGTCAATTAACATTGCAAATAATTCTGCAAACTTCATTAAAATTTATTAAAATTTATTAAAATCTCTACTGATAGTAAACTTAACGGTGGCCATACGACTGATAGACTGTTAGCTCTAGATTATCAGTCAAAAGCTAACACTGTTGAAGTATATGCAACAAACACTGTTAGATTTACTGTTATAACACTGTTAATTATTAGTTAACAGTGAGTTAACAGTGTTAGACTTCATGCAACAGAAACCACTGTTAAACTGATAGACTGTTAGACTGTTAGACTGATAAAACTTTTATGCAACAGGGCCCAGGGGGTACCACTTACAATTGTTCAGCATGTGTTTATATGCGATTGAACTAAGACGCATCTGATTGACTAATCGCTTACCTCATGTCAAAATTACGTGTATAAGTAGACCCCACCCCGAGATCTCAGGGGGGGGTCCCGCATAGCGTTGTTAAGCGTGTGCTTATATGCGATTGAACTGAAATGTATTTGATTGGCTACTTAGCTACCGTAATCCTCATCAGTGCATTTCAGTTCGACTGCATATAAACACACGCTTAACAACGCTAAGTGGGGCTTCCCCTGAAATCTCGGGGGCGTCCACTTATACACATAATTTTAACATGAGGTAAGCGATTAGTCAATCAGATGAGTCTTAGTTCAATCGCATATAAACACATGCTGAACAATGGTAAGTGGGACCCCCCCCCGAGATTTCAGCCTTAATGTGCCGAGCATCTCGCAGACCATTTCCATTAGAAAGGGCTAAGCTTCCCACTCTTGGTATTATATACTCTTGCTACTGGTAAGGTTTAGCCAAAATGATTAAAGAATAGCAAATTGTAGGGTCAGAAAATACTTACTGATCCGGTTACAGACAGCAATTTTCTATGTCAAGGGCTCTGGGTTTATTGACTAAACATTATTTATGTTCATTCAACGAAAACAGAATTTCATCTTTTTAACAGTTTTTTCTGTTCTCCTCATCTTTGACTGTACGATTCAGCAACGAGTCATGTATACTCTTGAACGGGCGAACGACCCTTATCCCTGAAACTTTTCTTGTCCAGAATCTGAACTCTTGAACGGGCGAACGACCCTTGTCCCTGAAACTTTTCTTGTCCAGAATCTGAATCAAGATGACATAAAGACTGTAATTTGAGATTCTTGTAATGGGTTGACATTTTTTCCTGAAGAAAAGGTATCAATCAAAACACCTACATTTTTGCACATTTAAATATTCCTACAGTTGCTGTTTCAAGTTTCAAGGTTTCAAGTGAAACTAATGATATTCTGGTTGTAGCAGGAAATTCCTTCTTGAGATTCTACAGTTAAACCTGTAACTTCCTCGAACTTCGATGGACAGTGTATCTGACATGCTCCTATGTGCACCTTTATTGAAGCATTCTATCAAGAGTGCATAATTGCACCATATATTAGAAGATATAATATATGTATCTTCTTATATATAGTGCAATTATGCACTCTTGATTCTATGGAATATACAGAGTAATATATGAGAGATGTCACTGCAGCACCACCGACCCTAAAACTGGGCCTAAAACCGACCCTAAAAAAACAAAGAATGGGATCGAACCCACAACCTTTGGCTGAAGACTCACAGAATGACAGTTATATGGATCTTTGGACAAGAAAATAATTTTTAAAACTTTTAGAGTCATAGGATAGCATAGCTCGGAAAGGTACATATGGGAACCTTATAGCAAGGTCAGTTTTCAAGGTACAAGTACTATTATTGGGGACAACTGCAAGCAAAAATCTTTGAATTGTTAGTACAAGGAATTTTTGTAGATTTTTACAAGAAAACGATTTCACACTTAGACCAACGAAACACGTTTTAAAATTTGAAATTTTAAACTTTTGAAAATTTTTAAAAATTCTAAAAAATAAATTCAAAAGCTGTAAAGTGTTGAGGGTAACCAATACTCTAATTTGATAACACCATGAGTACATAATAACTAAAAGTGTAAAAAGCGTCCCACTCTATTAGTCTGCAGACATCATCTGCACAATAACGGCCTACCACCCCCACAACTGAGTACCTGGTGACCCCCCACAACTGAGTACCAGGTACACAATTGTGTACCAGCACTCGCTTGTATGCTTACATGTTGAAGCTCAAAAGTGGCCAGCTGCTGATAGAATGTTTTTGGCTTCAACATGTAAACATACAAACTAGTGCTGGTACACAATTTTGTACCTGGTACTTAGTTGTGGGGGGTCACCAGGTACTCAGTTGTGGGGGTGGTAGGCCGTTATTGTGCAGATGATGTATGCAGCCTAATAACTAAGAGTGGGACGCTTGTCACACTCTTAGTTATTATGTACTCTTGATAACACTAAGCTCAAATACTTAATCACTTAACTTAAACATACGATTTATTTACAACAAGAAAACACAAGTCGATCAAATCTTTATAAAAAACATTAAGGTTGCGTTTTATACGCAACAAAAGCTTTAAAATTTGTTTGCTAGTCACAAGCCCCTGAAAGCGTCCTTTGGACAAGCCTTCCTCCTGCGTGACAGACAATATAAGAAAATGTAACAGAATATATAATCCAACGTGTTCAATATATAATCCAAGCATACATGTGCTTGGGGGGATGTGGGGGGATTCACCCCCCCCAGACCTGGACCTCACCCCCACAGAGGGCTCCCTCACCCACCCAGAATCCGGATGTTTCCGGTTTTATTGACAAGGCCTGGGGCCTCCGGCTCACCCCCCCCCCAGAACTTTCCCTCCTGCACATATCTGAATCCAAGTTCTATGGTCTTCTCCTTTTTGTTCTGTCTTAGATTGTCATCAGATGGTTTGCAAGAATGGCAATAACCCCTGTCTGCAAGGGAATGTCACATTAGTGGTAATTAGAAAAATGAAAAAGCTTCAGAACACGCCACTCAAAGTAGATATCCAATTGATTCTCCACTTGGGTTTTTCATCCAGGCTAACAGGGAAATAAAACGTAATCGGTAATCCCATCTACTTAATATTCTATATTTTGCTTTGTACTAGATCTCATTTTCCCGATCTGATTTTTTAAATTTCTAATGTCTCTGGAACAGATTTTGATCAATTCCTGCTACATTCTAATCTCAATTCCTGCCGTTGTGTTTGGTTTGATTGTGTCAGTGACAATAGTTCTGACAAAACGTTTGCGTCAACGCAAAGAGTTGATCCTAATCGCAGCACAATGTTTGGCCGATACCCTAAACGGTTTGGGCTTTTTGCTCTCAGGAGCAACTCGGCTCTATCTTACCCTTACCAACCGATCGGGCGATGTGGTATCGCCATGGTACTGTATGCTGGAACCGTATACTGTACTACTGTTGGTGGGCTGCCAGTCTGTGGCAATATTCGATCTTGTGGTCAGTATCGATCGATTGATTGCCGTTTCCTGGGTTCATGTTTATCTGGAACTGGGTCTACAGTACGCCTATACAGTATCGATCTGCTGCTACGGCGCCGTGGCTGCTTCGGTTACTGTAGCCGCGGGGCTTTCCTACCATCTACCGGGTAACGTCAGTCGCTTGTGTTTGAGTGTTTGGGCCACACCCGTACAGTACAATGTCAGTTATCAGATGTTTATTACTGTAGCTGAAGTCGTCAGTATTGGGATCTACGCTTTGGTGGTTCTAGGGTTTCGGAAACGGAAGAAAGAAGCCCATACAGGGATGCAGGGAACGGCTGAGCAACGACAGATGAGGATTACTAAAACGATTGCTATGGTTGCTGGCTGTAGTATAGTATTGTACGTAATTCCATGGTTGACACAAATAGTGTTAGCCGATGTCAATGTATCGATTATTGGTGTGGCTGTGTTGAAACGCAGCCTGTGGGTTGTGACGGCATTCAACAGTACCATGAACATTGTGATATACTTTTTCCGGCTGCAAGATGTGCAACAGAGTTTTCTAAAATTTACTGGAATTGGAAAGACTTCGACTTGGATACAACAGTCGTCTGTAGCACCAACAGCTTAGTCTGAATATAATGTAATAGAAATGCTTTATGTATGAATAATAAACATTAAGAACTGTTATAGTGGTGTTGTAATGTACAATAAAATCCATTCAACTGTTTAATATCTGCATAAGTTTGTAAATAAACGTATCAGATTATGGGTAAATAATACGCACGTATCGCACTAGTCAGTAAATAGCGGTGAATTTCGTTTGATTAATCAATACGTAAATAAGCATAATGAATATACTTGACTAACTGGCACGCTTGACAGACTACAGACCAAGAGTACATAATACATAAGAGTATAACAAGCGTCATATTCTATGTATTATCATCTCGCTACATCCTCTGCACGCTATTGGCTTACCCCCCCATAAATCAGATCCCCCTCATCAAAGCGAATTTGAACGCTATGCTTGCACGCTAAAGCTCAAAAACACAACTAGTCAGTTGGTTCAAAGTGCGTCTGTTGCGTGTAAACATAGCGGGCGAATTTCTTTGTCAATTTACGGGGGGGGGTCAGCCGATAGCGCGCATCGGATGTAGCGAGCTGATAATACATAGCATATGACGCTTGCATACTCTTATCAAGAGTACATAATACATAAGAGTGTGACAAGCGTCACACTCTATGTAAAAATCTAGTACGCAACCGTATATCACGCTGCTGCAATATTCCATTTATCGGGACTCTCCCCGCAAATGTGACCTATCACTTTTCAATGTCGAATGATAGGTCACATTTGCGGGGGGGGTCCCAATAAATGGAATATTGCAGCATCGAGTGAACATACGCAATTGCGTACTAGGTACTGATTTGCGGGGGGGGGGTCCACTAGGTACGCAATTGCGGGGGGGGTGGGCCGTTAGCGCGCAGAGCATGACTCTCGAGTTGATTACATAGAGTGTGACGCTTGTCACACTCTTATGTATTATGTACTCTTGCTCTTATGTATTATAAGATAAGATAAGATAAGATTTATTAGCATAAGCAACAGTTAGACAAAAATAAATCATTATATACGTATATATGTAATTTATCGCTTTAAATTGTGGTTTCATCCTTAGTATTGTTCAAAGCTCTTTAAGTTCAGGTTGAGTAGAAAGATGATTCAAAGAGCAGCAGCTGGTGGTTTGGGGTTTGATAATTTTCGAGGAGTGATGTATCCATCTTTATCAGCTTTCTCTCTAAGACAAGGAAAAGGAGACAACAAAGAGGAATTTAACAATTGTTTTAACAAATACATAATTTAAGAAAAACGGTTGGATAAGATTTGATTAGTACTAATCTCACTAATTTTATCTAGTAGTACTTCCAGCTAATAGTTTGCATATGCAGGGGGATGAACCTTAATTAAGGCCTTGATGCACCCCCCCCCCTAGAGGTTACTGGTCAGAGCAGTATTGGGTCATAAATAATTGCATTTACAAAAGGGTAGTAAATTTACATAGTTAAGTCGTTTCTCAAACGTTTGTAAATTTGCAGAATTTACAGTTTCTAAGGGTAATGAGTTCCACAGACGGACAACTCGAGAAGCAAAAAAGGTGAATCTATAGTTCGATCTTACAATTGGTTGACGTAATCTTAGTTGTCTGTTATTTCTTAGATCTACATTAGGAGCATATTCGAAGAAATCAGTAAAATTTAGATCGATTTTGTTATGAACTATTTGATAAGTTAATTTTAGATCAGCTATTAGTCGGCGTGATTCTAAAGGTTGTAAGCCAAGTCTGTCTAATCTTTCTTTATAATTTAGATGATGTATACCCTGAATTTACCTAGTTATGGTTTTTTGGATTCTTTCCATTTTATCTATAAGACCTACTTGGTAAGGGTTCCAAACTGGAGACGCATATTCTAAATGAGGACGTACAAAGCTTACGTACAACTTAATCAAAATATCTTGATTTCTAGATTCAAATGATCTCAAAATTTGACCTAAAACCTGCCTTTTTAGTTATTGTTTCAACATGTTTTTTAAATTTTAAGTCATCTGTTATCCACACACCCAAATCCTTTACTGACGTAACATGAGGTAAATTGATATCATTTAAAGTTAAGATAATATCGAAGCCTGGGTTACCGAGTGTTAAAATGACACATTTAGGTACAGAAAACTGAAGTTGACACTCGATTGCCCATGCGTGTAGTCTGTTTAAATCGTTTTGTATATTTTGAACGTCAGTTGGATTTTGGACTGTGAAGAATAACTTAGCATCATCAACAAAAATTTTAATGCTGGAATTCAATAAAAGTTTAGTTACATCATTAATATAGATCAAGAATAAAATTGGTCCTAAAACTGAACCTTGAGGGACACCACTAAGTACTGGTGTCCAATCAGAAAACGACTCGTTGATTTTTACTCTTTGTAATCTAGTTGTAAGAAAACGTTCAAACCATCTTAGAGTGGATCCCGTTATTCCTATGTGTTCCAGTTTCTGTAACAGTTTATTATGGGGTATTGTATCAAATTCTTTAGTTATATCTAAATATATTACAATTTTACTCTTTTTTGAATCCAGTACTTTGGTCCATTCGTTTAGACATTCTAAAAGTTGTGTAACAGTTGAGCGCTTACTGAGGCCACCATGTTGATGCGGCGACAGTATATTATTTCGGCTGAGATGGTTAAATAATTTCGGTTTCACTGTCTTCTCAAAGGTTTTCATTGCGGGAGATGTGAGACTGATGGGTCTATAATTCTCCGATAAGTTTTTATTCCCTTTCTTAAATATAGGAGTGATATTACTTAGCCAATCACGTGGAAATGTACATGTTATGAGGGATAAATTAAAAAGTAGAGCAAGGATTGGGCTTATTTCTTTCTTAACTCGTTTTAATACAATTGGAGGTATAAGATCGGGGCCTACAGAACTTTTATTATCAAAGCTATTTATAGCTTTTTCAACTTCATCATTAGTAATTATTGTGGAGATGGCTCCTGATATTATGTACTCCTGATAATACCAAGAGTACATAATATAAGAGTGTGCCACTAGGCACACTCTATGTTATCAGAGCAAAAACTATGCCTGCACGCTAACGGCCCACCCCTCCTCCGCAAAGTAGACCCATCACTTCAAAGCATTTCGTGCGCTATGTTTATGTTCTAAAGCTCGAAGCAGGCACAAAATTCGCGCACACACTGCTTGTGTTTTCGAGCTTAAGCACATAAACATAGAGCGAGTGAGCGTACCCCTGTTTCGACTAGGTACTGATTTGCGGGGGGTGGGGGTGGGGGTGGGCCGTTAGCGAGCAGAGCATAGTTCTTGCTCTGATAACGTAGAGTGTGCGTAGTGGCACATTCTTATAATATGTACTCTTGATAATACACAACAGTATGACAAGCGTCATACGCTATGCACTATAAGCCTGTTACATCCTCTGCACGCTATCGACTGACCCCCTACCTAAATCAGACCCCCTCACCCGGCCCCTGTACATGTACGGGGTCCAAACGGGGGATCGGACTCATGTTTGTTTATTTTGTACACTGATGTGTAAACCATACAAGATACCTGCTGCATAAATTGGGCCCCCGTCAAGCTAAACATGTAAGTATAGTAACACTGACCGCTATCCCCCGTTTGAACCACGTACATAAATAGGGGCGGGGTCAAGGGGGGGCCTGATTTAGGTAGGGGGTCACCCGATAGCGTGCAGAGGATGTAGCAGGCTTGTAATGCATAGCATATGACGCTTGCCATATTCTTATGCATTATGTACTCTTGCCGAGACTAACTTGGTCAGATTTCCTCAGCTTTAATAAAACAGCATTGCAATCAGTATCTACTTGTTGCGCACACCGCACTGCACATCGGTGGAACCTGTTCCGTCTTCCTTTCTCTGCTTCTTCTGCTCAACTGCCGGGCTCCCTGATCCATCGGAGTACTAGCAAGAGTACATAATGATAAGAGTGTGACAAGCGTCACACTCTATGCAATGAAGGCGAAAACTATGCGATGCGCGCTAACGGCTTACCCCCCCCCCCACAAATTGACCCCCTATATGGGTACGTGGTCCAAACGGGAGTCGCTCACTGCTTTGCATAATTACACGCTGAAATTAACAGGGGCCCAATTTGGGGAGGGGGTGCAAGCGTGTATGCTTAACACATAGACGTACCAAATATACTAAGCGAGTGAGCGACCCCCGTTTGGAACTATGTACCCATATAGGGGCGGTGTGAGAGGGGGTCAATTTGTGGGGGGGGTAAGCCGTTAGCGCGCATCGCATAGTTTTCGCCTTCATTGCATAGAGTGTGACGCTTGTCACACTCTTATCATTATGTACTCTTGGTACTAGCATATGGCGGGGTCTTCATCGCAGACGGCGGTGATAAAATCGACGATTGCTCATCTCTAGGCCGATAGATGGGGGAACGAGATCGTTGGCGAGAATTTGTGGAATGAGCTTGAATGGAATGATATTTTGACCCAACTGTGTACGTGTATCCGAGTATCCCACTTCGTTCTGTGCGCGATGCCGACACAGGCGATCTCGACCGGTCTCTTCTGACTTCATACTCCCTGTTGGCGGGAACAGCTGGAATCGGCTCGGCGTTGATGGTATTGTGTTGCTGTCCAGCCTAATGCGAGATGGCGAATCGAAGTCCGGACTGGAAAAGGACGTGGACGTACTGGTTTCAGATATTCGCTGCTAGAAACTGGCCGCACCACCCGGGCCTTGCGAAGAAACCGAAGAGCGACCGAATCCACCAAACCCAGGCGATTTAGGATCACACTGGCTGGCCCGCGATGGTCGATTTGGCATCAGAAAGATTCCATGCGGGTCTCCGGACAATCACTTGAAGAGAAAGTCTTCTGTTTCTTGGCCGCAGAAATTGGCTCTGCCTCTTCCTCTTCTTCCTCATCTGCTTCGTCCTCGATGTTACCCAGAGACGGGATTCCGTGGAGGCTCTGTCTCCCGGTGCTGGTCCCTGGGACAGGACTGCCAAATAGACCGGAATAGGCTCGTTCTGAGCCTTCTGAGCGTTCTGGGAATTTGCATCCCAATGGTTGGCCTTTGACCGACGACAGACACGTCGGCACCTCGAAAAACGTCAGAATCTTGTAAATTTCACGGGCTTTCCGGTTGTCCCGCACATTCTTTGACTTTCCCGAATAGATTTGAAGGTTCTTGGCCTAAAGGCATTCGTTAGGGTCACTTCCCTCGGTGGTATCCGACTCCTCATCACTGTCTTCGTGGCCTCCGGGGTCTTCCTGCTCACTCCGCTGTGGAGAACGGATGGAAACATGAGCACGGGAATCGACAGGTATCAAGTCAGCAGTGGTCGACGGGGCTGAGGGTTTGGAGGGGAAGACGATTCATGGACTGAAGGATCAGATCGGCTGTTGTCGATGGTAACTGACAGGTTTTGTCTATAAAATGAATAAAGTTAAAAGGGAACAGGAGCATAAAACGTGAATAGAAATCACATGTAGCATTAACAGAGAAAGAATTGCCCTTGGAATGCCAAAAGGACCTAAGTAGACCAAACGGCCAAAATAGCTTTTTTGCAGAAATAGCTTTCTTTATGTGACTAGAGTTTATTGTGGCAATAGAACGTATCTTAACACGCAAAAATAAGGGAAATATAGCCGTTTGCAATCTGCCCAATGTGCACATATGTTTATAGTCGGCATTTTACAGGGGTCTAAGTGACACAGTTCATTTTGACTGCTATGTTTACTACATAAGCTATGCAAATTTTTACATAGGCCTAATCATAGTTTAGGTCCTTTTGCCACCAAATTTTTAATTTTGTAATTTTTTGTTCAAAATGCCTAGCTTTTTAGTAAATTAGCAATTGATTTCTGTTATTCAAGAGCACTGACTCCTAAGTACCATACTCTCAAATTATTTCTGCAATGCAGACGTCACTTTTTGAGAAGCTTTTAACAATTTTGAAAATTAACCAGTTTTGCACCTTGCTTGTATATTATGTTGTTTGAATCGCGTCCCTTCGTTCGGCGCGAGCCTATCGTAATGTTAACCAGAGAATAATACATTTATTTTTACTCCTTTGTGCCTCCACCGAGCTTTCTTCTGATACAAACTCTAAACTGGATTTTGTCCTAAGTCCGAGAAAATTTTATATCTAAATACTATATTTTCATAGAAACTGCGGCGCTTAGCTGTCCCGCATTTTACCAATTAGACATCAGAGCCCTGTTGCATAAAAGTTTTATCAGTCTAACAGTCTATCAGTTTAACAGTGTTTAACAGTTTATCAGTTTTCTGTTGCATAGAGTCCAACACTGTTAACTCACTGTTAACTGATAATTAACAGTGTTATAACAGTAGATCTAACAGTGTTTGTTGCATATACTTCAACAGTGTTAGCTTTTGACTGATAATCTAGAGCTAACAGTCTATCAGTCGTATGGTCACCGTTAGGTTTACTATCAGTAGTGAGTTATTGAATTTTAATAAATTTTAATGAAGTTTGAAGAATTATTTTCAATGTTTACTGACTAAACTGACTTAATAAAATAACGGAATTAACAATTGTTTCAACATAATATATACTTTCATGCATTAACTAAATCTATTTTAAGACTTGAACGCAGTAATCTAATTTTCTAGACTTATTCAAATTTTTTATTCTGATTGTCCTTAAGCTTAAGTAATATTTTCTGAATCTGATTCTGGCAATGGCTGCATCGACATGTATGACTACACTCATCCAATACTTCCTAAAATTTTTTGACAATTTACAAATCCAACCCCAAGTGAAAATATGACAATAAGGGAACCAAGATTAAATTTCTAAAGAACTTATATCAGTCTTAAAGTACCAAAAAAGCAATGATAACAATAAACAGATAGTAATAATTAGGCAATAATAATCAAATTATCGCCGCCCTAACCAAAAAGATGCACTGATTATTGGACAATCAGTGCCCCGGAATTTGCACTTAAATGTCACATCTACACTGATTATTAGACTGTCAGAATGAGCTTGTTTCTAACAGTAGCTTTATGCAACAAAATTTCTAACAGTTAAATATTAGTCTAACAGTCTAACAGTCTAACAGCTAACACTGTTAGCTTTTATGCAACAGGGCCTCGGTCAAAATGTCATTATATTCCAAAAAAAGAAAATTTTCATATGACAAAGGGACGTAAGTGAAAATAAAATAAAAAATAATATACATATATTATATAATAAATAAATAAATAAATATTATATATATATAAATAGTGATGTGCAGCCGTTTACACAGCGAACTGTTTGGATTGAGCTCCAAACGTTTAGGATTGGGTACAGCTTTAAATTATTTAAATAAACAAAGCTCGAAGACAATATACATGAGTTTATTTAAAACCACGGTGGCCACCAAAACGTAATGTGTCAAGAATCAGCTAATTTAATTGCAACCAACCGAACGTTCTATTCCAAAAAAACAATCATACGAGCAAGCAAACAAAACTGACGTAAGTGTCCTAGAAATCAGCAAAACATTCAAAGCAACATGCAGTCACATCAACAAGTGGGGGGACCAATCACAAATGCCAACAAAACAGGAAAACCTAAAAAGCACTTGCATCTATAAATTTCAAGTACTATTCGCTACAAAGTTGAAATTGATGAAACTTTCCAAAGTAAGTTGTTATAAATTTCCAAAACCTTCCACTCAATCCCGCTTCAAAAACTCGACATATCTTTTTGACAGTCTGCCAGTTTTTGCTAACTGGGCAACAACTGGTGAATTGTCATTCTTATATTCATTCGAATGATCTCATTGAGCTCTACAGTTTCGCTTTTGGATACAAGTATCGCGAGACCATACCAACTTTCATATTTTTCTCCTATATATTTCTTTTAAATTATCCATTATTACTCGAGCTACGCAAGCTGTACGATTAAACGAAAAGTGTCTATTTGAAGGTCCACAAAGGCAAATGAACCGAAGCATGGCCTTTTCCCAACCAACATCCCATATGTCGTAATGATCACGTGGCTTTGCAAAAATATGACCTGTTTCTTCGAGCAATTGTGAAGCATTATGAGTTGAAGAAATTGCAGCTACACATTATAATGCTGCATGTTGCAAACACTGAGATTTCGAAATGCATATGTAGCACACAATTTCTTAACAACGAGTTTTGGGCGGTAACTTAATTATTGCCACAGCTACCAGTTGTTCGGGATCATCACTGAGAAATTTATGAACGCGAATTTTCCACTTTCACATCTTAAAACGGAACAAAGTTTTGGAATACGTAAAATCGCGTTTATCACCTGTCTCAAATTCCTCTAACTAACAGTAACTAATGATATGCTGTGTACTGATTTGGAGAGTAGAAGAATACAATTAATTCTTCGTTTCTGTATTTACAAATAACAATCGGATGACTTATTCCCGCAACGAACTGGTTCTATTTTGGATAATGTTTTGCTCACAGCAGACATTGTCAAAAACATCTAGCCACATTTGAACCCCTGTACTGTAGTGGACAGGATGAAATTCCACAATGGTTTTTACGCTTTTGTGTCAAGGGACCCAACCGCCATCCTATGCCTGCACGCAAATATAGAACAATAGGCTTATTTTCGTAAGGCCTATGGTCTATTTCCTATTTTTGTTTGACGCATTTTGTCATGTAACGTATATTTCCAATTTTCGCCTAAGCTAACAATAGGAAATAGGAAATAGGCTAACGGCGCTAAAAAGATAAAAGAATGCCGCCTGACCAATCGCCTCACTGCTCGTATACTGATTGGTTTTGGTTTCTAAGCTGTTAATAGACGTTTGAATAAAACTGAAATCGCAATGTACAAACAACTGTGTAAGTAATACTGTAATGAGCAATACAATTAGCTGTTTAATTAATTAGCTAAAAAATATTATTTTTATTGTGCTTTATTTATATAACTTTCCCAAATTCAAAAGCATATTATAAGTAATTTCTATATTGCTACGTTGATATACAAGTCTTTCTTTAACGACATGAACTTTAACTACTGTAGCTGACTTCGAATAGAAACGCAACTTGCTCCTATCAGAGATTTTACTAGACTAAACAAAATTATGAAAGATAGTTTATGCTGTTCTGCACTCGACGCTTTAGACAAACATACGTAACTAGGCTGAACTCGTGACATTAGGCTGTACTCAAAATAATGAAAATTAATAAAAATTAATTAAACTGAAAACAATTATTGACAAAAGTCCGGGTTGTTACATTCGCCGGGGGTAAAAAACGAAGCATCCTGCGAGTTAGTGAGTTCGCCAGAAAATGTTACCGAAACCGAATGACAGCATACCCATAGGAATGGCTTGACCATCGGACAACTGCAGGGTCGCTGGGATGCACAAAGCCGCTGACTGTTGATTCGGGGGCCAGGGAGATGTCAATGGCCACAGCGATGGGCGTGGCACTATAGCAGGTGAGAGCAGCGGTTGCTGCGGAACCTGGACAGGTGGCGGCAAAGCCGCACCAAAGGCGGAGAGGATAGGACCAGGCGTGGTGCTAACTACCGAGGTTTCATCAGATGGATCCTGACGCAGTGAACTCGCACCCTGAGTCATCTGGCTTGGAGCAGCGGCAGCAGCAGCAGCGACCATCATTTGTTCCGGAGACTCAGTCACAGCTGAATCGGCAGCAGCAGCGAACAGAATCGTCCAGGCGGGCGACTCTGGAATGTCCCGCTGACGATACCAAAGAGCAGAATAGAATCGCTTACACTTAGCTAGGTTAGGAATAGCCTTGGCCCACTGGTTAAACAGAACCTTTGTCCCATCAAAGTTAAGATGCTGCACTCGACCAGGGCTGCTATGATATAAATCCCGAGCAATGCTGCTGCCATGGAGGAATGGGTTTGGCCGTTGTTCAGCCAAATCGATGTACTGGAAATGGACTTGACGGCAGGCATGCTTCTGCCAGTTCTCAAATCTAATGCTGCTAACATCAGACGGCTGGGGAACGGGTGAACACCAGTACACTTGGCGGGCTAACTTTAAAGCACTAGCTAGCTTGCCAAGATCGTCATCCCAGCTGTCTTCCGTACCTCCGCGATCGTTGATACCGACATGAAGGAGAACAAAATCATAATCGGATACACTGATTTTACGATGTTCAATTTCAAAGGGCACTGATCGCATCCGCAACCCAGAGACTGAGACTACAGAGCCAGACTCAATCTCCGAAATGTGTCGGGGAAAAGAGTCAGATAGCAGGAGGCAAGTCTGCTTATGATCCGTTGAAGAGAACAGAGGGCGAGAAATCCATTCATTCAGATCTACCGCGCTAGAACAGTGGGGGTTAGATCGAAGAGATTGGAGACTCAGGCCATAAATATTGTCGCCCCATTTATCCAGTGGACCAAGGCTATTCCTAACCTAGCTAAGTGTAAGCGATTCTATTCTGCTCTTTGGTATCGTCAGCGGGACATTCCAGAGTCGCCCGCCTGGACGATTCTGTTCGCTGCTTCTGAATACAATTAATTCTTCGTTTCTGTATTTACAAATAACAATCGGATGACTTATTCCCGCAACGAACTGGTTCTATTTTGGATAATGTTTTGCTCACAGCAGACATTGTCAAAAACACCTAGCCACATTGGAACCCCTGTACTGTAGTGGACAGGATGAAATTCCACAATGGTTTTTACGCTTTTGTGTCAAGGGACCCAACCGCCATCCTATGCCTGCACGCAAATATAGAACAATAGGCTTATTTTCGTAAGGCCTATGGTCTATTTCCTATTTTTGTTTGACGCATTTTGTCATGTAACGTATATTTCCAATTTTCGCCTAAGCTAACAATAGGAAATAGGAAATAGGCTAACGGCGCTAAAAAGATAAAAGAATGCCGCCTGACCAATCGCCTCACTGCTCGTATACTGATTGGTTTTGGTTTCTAAGCTGTTAATAGACGTTTGAATAAAACTGAAATCGCAATGTACAAACAACTGTGTAAGTAATACTGTAATGAGCAATACAATTAGCTGTTTGATTAATTAGCTAAAAAATATTATTTTTATTGTGCTTTATTTATATAACTTTCCCAAATTCAAAAGCATATTATAAGTAATTTCTATATTGCTACGTTGATATACAAGTCTTTCTTTGACGACATGAACTTTAACTACAACACATGAAAAAACTATATTAACTTTTTGCTGTTGTTGTTGTTGTTTTGCTTGAAGAGATTTTAAACAGCTTTCACCACTTATCATCATTTTTCGAAACGTTTTTACGCTTTTAAGATTTCTTTGGGTATGTGAGGCGCTGTTTTTCCATTTTTCCCATACTTTCTGGTTCTACCACAAAAGCATCATAATTAGATGCACAGATTATTGAAAGTCATTTGTCGAAATAATTTGCATCTTATGACAAAAGTAAAGAAAGGTCGCTGCTGGGTATGGTCACAAGATGTCCAAAAATGTTCCACGGTAACAAATCAAAAAATTATTTGAAAAAAGTTGCGAAAATCTAGTAGCTTAATATGTTTAATCCAATTAATTTATAGTATTACTTCATCATTTTGATTGGGTAAGTCCTATAGCAGACCTACACGAAATGTTAAATGACACTAAAATTATCACTGCAAATTTTGTACTTGGAACCGGGAACCGGAAGCTAGAACCGGAACCGGAACCGGTTTTGAAAATTGGAACCGGCCCCAACTCTAGCCCTTACCCAACCCATTCTTGCCATGTTGGGTAGTGAAAGCCTTTCTTAAAGTTTTTGTAAACTAGAACTACATAAGAGTGCACTGAAGCTGAAAATAATAACAGTGCAGAGCAGATAGACTGCCAACTAGATACTAGAGCTACAATTGAGGATTAATTGGTAGCAAAATAACTTATTTTACAATTGTGCTCTCTAAAAAGCATTGAAACGGCTGGAACTTCCAGCCTGGAAGCGGTGTAAACTCTAAAAACAGCTAACCAGCAAATACAGATGGAGGTAGACGGCTAATGCAGAACAGGATTATTCAATTCATCTCAATGGTCTCGTTTCGACTTAGGAAATTATCGGGAGTCGGGATATATCACACTAACAGAATGAGCTTGGGGTCCGATCAAAGGCCAGATCGATTCGGATCTTATTCGGTATCTTAAAAAGGCTGCATTCCCTGCTTTCCGTTCCAGGCTGGAAATTCCACCCGTTTTAATGCTGTTTAGAAGGCACAATAATAAAATAAAGATATTTTAGCTCCCAATTTTAGCTCTAGTATGTATCTAGTTGGCAGTCTATCTGCACTGTCTTTAGTTTAGTGTCTTTAGTTTAGTTTTCAGCTTTAGTGCACTCTTATGTAGTTCTAGATTACAAGAACTTTAAGAAAGGCGTTCACTACCCAATATGGCAAGAATAGATTGGGTAAGGACCACTGCACCATGCATTGCCAAAGAAAAACTGTATAACCTTCCGCAAAACTGGTGAAGATAAATGCTGACGTGCAACCAACATTCTATTTAATAGCTATATTTGAATTTATAATCCAAATATATTTCCCTTTATATTTTAAAATATTTCAAATTTCCGCTCAAAATTGATTATACTTCTATTAATACTTCGATTAAACTTTTTCAGTTGTAGTTAAAGTTCATGTCGTTAAAGAAAGACTTGTATATCAACGTAGCAATATAGAAATTACTTATGACATGCTTTTGAATTTGGGAACGTTAAATAAACCACAATAAAAATAATACTTTTTAGCTAATTAATTAATCAGCTAATTGTATTGCTCATTACAGTATTGCTTACACAGTTGTTTGTACATTGCGATTTCAGTTTTATTCAAACGTCTATTAACAGCAAACAAACCAAACCAATCAGTATACGAGCAGTGATGCGATTGGTCAGGCGGCATTCTTTTATCTTTTTAGCGCCGTTAGCCTATTTCCTATTTCCTATTGTTAGCTTAGGCGAAAATTGGTAATGTACGTAGTGCAAGGGACCCAACCGCCATCCTATTCCTGCACCCAAATATAACACGGCTCACCCCCCCCCCAGAATTTCCCCTCCTGCACATGTCTGGTCTAGTCTACATGATATTCTACTATTTATTTTGTACTAGAATCAAGATCTCGTTTTTCTGATCTGATTTTTAAATTTCTAATGACTCTGGAACAAATTCTTATTAATTCGTGCTACATTCTCATCTCAATTCCAGCCGTAGTGTTCGGCTTGATTGTGTCAGTGACTATAGTTCTAACCAAACGTTTGCGTCAACGCAAAGAGATGATCCTAATCGCAGCACAATGTTTGGCGGACACCCTAAATGGGTTGGGATTTTTGCTCTCAGGAGCAACTCGGCTCTACCTTACCCTTACTAACCGGTCAGGCGATGTGGTATCGCCATGGTACTGTATGCTGGAACCGTATACAGTACTACTGTTGGTGGGCTGCCAGTCTGTGGCAATATTCGATCTTGTGGTCAGTATCGATCGATTGATTGCCGTTTCCTGGGTTCATGTTTATCTGAAACTGGGTCTACAGTACGCCTATACAGTATCGATCTGCTGCTACGGCGCCGTGGCTGCTTCGAGCCGCGGGGCTTTCCTACCATCTACCGGGTAACGTCAGTCGCTTGTGTTTGAGTGTTTGGGCCACACCCGTACAGTACAATGTCAGTTATCAGATGTTTATTACTGTAGCTGAAGTCGTCAGTATTGGGATCTACGCTTTGGTGGTTCGCCGATGTCAATGTATCGATTATCGGTGTGGCTGTGTTGAAACGCAGCCTGTGGGTTGTGACGGCTTTCAACAGTACCATGAACATTGTGATATACTTTTTCCGGCTACAAGATGTGCAGCAAAGTTTTCTGAAGTTTACTGGAATTGGAAAGTCCACGACTTGGATACAACACTCGTCTGTAGCACCAACAGCTTAGTCTGAATATAATGCAATAGAAAAGATTTCAAAACGGTCAGTAATATGGTTAATAAACATTAAGAACTGTTATAGTGGTTTTGTAATGTAGAATAGAATCAATTCAACGTTTAATGTCTGCATAAGTTTGTAAATAAACGTATCAAATAATGATAAATAATATACACGTATCGCACTAGTCGCAACAGTTAAATAGCGGTCCCTCTCTCTCCCGAATCCGGATTTTCCGGATTTTTGGCAAAAAAACCGGAAAATCCGGTTTCCCGGCGACCTTCGGGCGTCGGTTCACCCCCCCCCAAACTTCCCCTCCTGCACATGTCTGCTCTAAACTAGCATAGTGAACAAAACAATAACAAGTCTACGGTACAGATCATGTCAAAAGTGTAGGTAGACGTAATGACAAATTTGGAGGAAACAACATTAGTCGAAAACTTCTCGTAAATGTGGGTAAAACCTTGTTAGATTTAGGACTAGATTTAAATAATATTTTGACGTGATTTATATTGAAGATACAACTCGTTAGCTAGCTGCTAGCTAAACATCGTCCCGTAGAATGCTTCTTTTACCTAGATTCAACTATTTTAAAACTAAAGTCTGACCAAAAAATCTTGGAACCGAACAGTCAGCACCAGTCCTGAGTTATCCTTTGAAGGTAGTCTATATAAAGTATATATTTTTAGAATCCTCAGGAGGAGGAGATTCCGATAAACCCATCATATCCGGTCTATATCCGGTTACCGGATACTAAATCGATAAAAACGCTTCAGATTCGGAAGAAAAATGCTAATTAATTCATACTCTAGTATATTAGTCCTTGGCTCAAAACATTTCCGAAAATCGGGTCACATCCGGTCCAAGTCCGGTAACCGGATACACAGGTCACAAAAACTGTACAGCAAGATGGGTAGGTCGTACAGGTTCGCTGATTAGATTTTTGGATTCCTCGGGTCGAAATTAGTCTGTATCCAAAATTTTGTTCGGTTTGGACCAAAATTGCGTGATCTATGGTCGTATCCGGTTCGCAAAAAACCGGAAAAAACCGTTTTTCCGGCCTGGTGCTCGGAATCGCGGATTAAAAATGTTCCCTTTTGGCACAATGAATGTTTGGGAGGCTACTTTTATTTTACCGGTGTCAAAGCAATCGAATATCCGGTCCATTTCCGGTTCTGAGCTTTGACGTTTGAGATTTCATTGGCTATTATCTCAGTATCCGGTTGGTCCGGAAGTCAAATTATTGCATTAAAATTATATTTGGTCTATCCCTAACCAACACCAACCTCAAATTACTTCATATCTGCTGTAATTTTTGAATGGCAGCGTTTTAAAAATGGTTCAAAAATAGGTTATATTGCATGCGCCAAAGCTAAGCGTATGGGATCAAATCTCATGTCCGGTTTAACAATTAGACAAAACAAACAAAAATCACCCATTTTTAAAACGCTGCCATTCAAAATTTACAGCAGATATGAAGTAATTTGAGGTTGGTGTTGGTTAGGGATAGACCAAATATAATTTTAATACAATAATTTGACTTCCGGACCAACCGGATACTGAGATAATAGCCCATGAAATCTCAAATTTCAAAGCTCAGAACCGGAAATAGACCGGATATTCGATTGCTTTGCCACCGGTAAAATGAAAGTAGCCTCCCAAACATTCATTGTGCCAAAACGGAACATTTTTAATCCGAGATTCCGAGCACCAGGCCTGAAAAACCGGTTTTTCCGGTTTTTTGCGAACCGGATACGACCATAGATCACGCAATTTTGGCCCAAACCGGACAAAATTTTGGATACAGACTAATTTCGACCCGAGGAATCCAAAAATCCAATCAGCGAAACTGTACGACCTACCCATCTTGCTGTGCAGTTTTTGTGACCTGTGTATCCGGTTACCGGACATGGACCGGATGTGACCCGATTTTCGGAAATGTTTTGAGCCAAGGACCAATATACTGGAGTATGAATTAATTAGCATTTTTCTTCCGAATCTGAAGCGTTTTTATCGATTTAGTATCCGGTAACAGGATATAGACCGGATATGATGGGTTTATCGGAATCTCCTCCTCCTGAGGATTCTAAAAATATATACTTTATATAGGCTACCTTCAAAGGATAACTCAGGACTGGTGCTGACTGTTCGGTTCCAAGATTTTTTGGTCAGACTTTAGTATGAACGTCTAGTTTATATGCCGGGAAAGGAAATGCGTCTCCATACAAAAATTAATTAATTAGCCTGGGTGGTTCAATCGGTAGAGCGTCGGTCTAGTTAACCAAAGGCTGTGGGTTCGCTCCCCACATCAGGCCCGAATTTTTCGGGTCTGTGGTGCTGTAGTGACAACTTTCTTTCTTTCGTCTATTATCTTGTATCTTTCTACAACCATCGTGCACCACCTGTCAGCTTGAGCTTGTCTCGCGGGGTGTGTGTCTTTGGCAGGGCTGTATGCCCATTTAAAAACGTGTCACTACAGTTTGGGAACGAATTCAAACTTAAGCTTGGTTCGATTGCGCCTGGGTGGCTCAATCGGTAGAGCATCGGTCTAGTTAACCGAAGGTTGTGGATTCGATCCCCACCTCAGGCCCGAATTTTTCGGGTCTGTGGTGCTGTAGTGACACCTTTCTTTCTTTCGTCTATTATCTTGTATCTTCCCTTACACAATCATTACTGTTGTTTCTAACATCTAAAACAAAAATGAACGCGAAAAGGAAAAGCCATTAAATAGCGCAAACAGTACTAATTACCCTAACTACTTGCTATATGCTTGTAATTACTCGTTTACAGGTGCTCAGATTTCAGTATTTATATTTCAACAAAAACAAGTTCTGCAGAATGCATATTCAAAACAGTAAAGAGCAATAATTTTTGGTTACTTTGGTTCAGAGTTTCATATTTTTCTTATTTCATTCATAAACTTAAGAAATAAAATCCTCTGAAACAAGCCTTTACCAAATTTCAACAGATGTGATTTTTGGTTTTACCTTTGCTCAAAATCGTACAATTGTGTCCGTTCGGTTGTTTGTAGTAAAATATGACTGCCAACATAAAATACAAAACGGTAATCTAACGACAACTAACTGCTGCAACCGCTACTATATTACTATTTTAGAAGCAGCAAAGTAAAAAATGTGGAGGATAACAAATTTTAAAGGCAATTTTGTGCTTTGACTTTGACACTTTGATTTAACTGCGATTACCGCCAAAAATAAGAGGTAGACACCGCGGTTAACCGAGAGGTAACCGCACGAGAAAAGCGCGGTATGCGTAATTAGCGCTTGCTACCGCGCCCATTCCTAGCTGGGGACACCGCCAATTTAAATCGCCAATTTAACTCTGATCGGTATTCAAAGTGACAAAATGAGCATTACTCTGCTCTTGAAACTTCGAATTCCTGGCAACGAACAGTTTATAAAATTTACGTGAAAATTAACCGTTTTCGTAAAAGGCATAGCAAAAATTAACACAACGCAACACAACATAATTTAAATAGCAAACAAGCAAAATTTTATGCAAAAGGTTCAGTTTCCGCACAGTTCAGTCGGACATTTACGTAATTGTAAACCTGTGCGCAGCTAATTATTTTATAAGGAGCTCTACTTGCTTAGTACAGAAAATCTACGTGCAAACATTGTCTGAACATTTTTCCTAAAGATGAGGAATTTACTTTTATGACGTAAATAAAGTTCAAACCATTCAATATTAGATACATGTTAGCATTTGTTTCTGTAAGTTCCATGTATTTGAGAAATCGCTGGTGAGCTGTTAAGATCAACAAGTTTAACTTTAACTATGAGTCATCAATCAGAGTAGAGAATAGTCTTTTCCGAATTCATTAATACACGACCAAACGTATATATGCGTAATATCTACATGAATCGAAACAAGAAGTTCTCTGGAATTAAAGAAAAGATTGCACACACAAATCATGCAATCCATATCTTAAACCATTGTTTACACGCAATTACGGAGAAAAGTATCTTTATCAAGTAAAATGTATGTGAGTCCCGGGGGCCGAGCAAATTTAAGAGACGACTTTATCGACGACGATTTAAGTAAAAACGACATGGATACCAAGAGTACATAACGATAAGAGTATGCCACGAGGCAAGCTTTATGTTATCAGAGCAAAAACTATGCTCTGCACGCTAACGGCGCACCCCCCCGCAAATCAGTAGCTAGTCGAAACGGGGGTACGCTCACTGGCTCTATGTTTATGTGCTTAAGCTCGAAAACAAGCAGTGCTTGGCGCAAATTTTGTGCCTGCTTCGTGCTTTAAAACACAAAGATAGTGCTCAAAATTCTTTGAAGTGATGGGTCTGATTTGCGGGGGGGTGGGCCGTTAGCAAGCAGAGCATAGTTTTTGCCTGATAACAGAGGGTGTGCCTAGTGGCACACTCTTATATTATGTACTCTTGATAATACATAATGTATTATGTACTCTTGATAATACACGCGTACAGATGGAACAAACTAACTGAACGGAATCACTAAGAGGTGGGTCTCGGGGGTAGCAGCTTCCCAGGAGAAGCCAGAAGAAGCCAGAGATCAAATTATAAGATCAAAGAAGAATATATACGATCTGCTGAAAAGGGTGACTAGCAGCACATACTTCCCAATTGGAAATTAGACGCGCATCGACACTTCATCACGTCCTGGGGCTATGCTACCACTGGAAGCGTCGACTCTCCCATTTGTAGCCAGTTTACGCTCATCGGCGCATGTCGGTGGCGTTGAAGCGCGCAAAATGATATTGACGTTTGTAGACGCACGTAGGCTACACCTGCGTTTGCGACTATGAAGGCACCTTTAGAGTGTCTTTAGAGTAAGCATAGGAACACAATTAATTTAAAGATCAATTTCCGAATTTTCGGCTGCGAACTTTATATTAATTCTTGTTTTCACTGTGTATTTCTAAGTTCGCCTGCTTTTAATTTAAAATTTCAAATCAAGTTTGTAATGTGTCAAGAATCAGCTAATTGAATTGCAACCAACCAAACGTTCTATTCCAAAAAATGATCATAAGAGCAAGCAAGCAAAATTGGCGTAACTGTCCTAGAAATCAGCAAAGCATCCAAAGCAACATGCAGTCACATCAGCAAGTGGGGCGACCAATCACTAGTGCCAACAAAACAGGAAAACATGAAAAGCTCTTGCATGTGTAAATTTTAAGTACTATTCGCTACATCACTCATCACACCCCATTTCTAAAACAGAGTCTGGGCCTGGTGCCCCACAAAACATTGTTATAATTATCTAAGCACAGCACACAAAAGCAAAAATCCAAACAAGCTAAACATTGAAATTAACTATGGGCCGGCAACCCAAACATATAAATTTACCTTAACGAAAGACAGTGGAGAATAGGAAACATACTGGCAGGCCGGCGACCCAACATGCACTAAGAGCAGGAATAAAAAGTTAAATCTCGTCCAAATAGACTCTAGACTGCCCAAATGGACCGGAATAGGCTCATTTGAGGTGACGAAATTTCCGTCCGAATGATTGGCCTTTTTGACTCGACTTTGACATAGGCCTCCATAGCTTCATTCAGTTTCCTGAGAGTTTCCTTCAGCAAAACACTGTTGGGATACAAGGTTAGCCCTCCTTTGGGGGCCTCACGGGCTTTTCCGGTTTCAGAATATTAAGGTTGGTTTCAGATATTCATTGGCTGGAAACTGGCCGCACCACCCGGGCCCTGCGAAGAAACTGAAGAGGACTTATCCACCAAACCCGGATGATTTATGGTAACCACTGGCTGTAGCGACAGCGGAACCGCGAAAGTAGCCCGCGAAGGTCGATTTGGCATATAAGAAAGGTTCCATGCTGGTCACTTGAAGAGCCACTTTCGTTTTCTTGGCCGGAGAAATTCGCTCTTCCTCTTCTTCCTCATCTGCTTCTTTCTCGCTGTTACCCGGAGACGGATTTCGTGAGGCTCTGTCTCCCGGTGCTGGTCGCTGTGGGACAGGACTGCCCAAATAGAGCGGAATAGGCTCGTTCTGAGATAACGAAATTTCCATCCCAATGGTTGGCCTTTGACCGATGACAGACACGTCGGCGCCTCGAAACACGTCAGAAATGCCAGACTGGTTGCTGACTGGAGGACGTGGCTTCCATAGCTTCATTTAGTTTCCTGAGAGCTTCCTTCAGCAAAACACTGTTGGGATACAAGGTTAGCCCTTCCTTGTAAATTTCACGGGCTTTTTCCGGTTGTTCCGCACATTCCTTGACTTTCCCCATAGATTTGCAGGTCTTGGCCTCCAGACATTCGTTAGGGTCGCTTCCCCTCGGTGGTATCCGACTCCTCATCACTGTCTTCGGGGCCTCCGGGGTCTTCCTGCTCAATCTGCTGCGGAGAAGGGATGGAAACATGAGCACGGAAATCGTCAGGTATCAAATCAGCAGTCGTTGACGGGGCGGTAGTCTGAGGGTTTGGAGGGAAAGACGATTCATGGACTGAAGGATCAGACCGAATGCCGTCGGCGGTAACGGTACGGCACGTTTTTTGCATTACCACTTTCGATATTCTTTCATCACTCCTTCAACTCTGGTGTACTGCTCTGAGTCCTCTGAGTGTCCAGTTGGATATTGATAATATTGCATCATGGGCAAATGCAAGTGATCTAAAAATAGATTAAAAAAGTAATTTGCTCCACTTGAGAATTAGAAATGTTAAATGGCAATGCCATTTTCAGGTCAAGTGGTAAACTCAGTTAGTGAAACCAAGAGTACATAATATAAGGGTA
>JASAND010015580.1:0-31139 GCA_030248195.1 Trissonchulus latispiculum
AAGGATTTGAACATTTGAACTCGGCGCCGCATTTGAACTCGGCACAATCGAAAACATACAGATACCAAATTTAGCTTGCTTTGATATGTTCTAAGGCTCTAGAGAGGAGGAGCGTCAGGAATAGATCGGCTTGAACTAGCCATCCCTGTCCAATCCATTTCGAGTTTTTAGTATTAATGCCTTGTTGATGAAATGTATGGTTAATTCTTGCAGTAAACATTAGCAGTGGCTGTTTCAATACCATTAGAAAGGGTGATATTCTTAGCTGTCCGGTAAATACTGTAGCATTATTAAAAGCACCAGCATATATCAAAACAAACTTTTAAGGTGTTCAGCATGGAAATCCACTGCGTATAGGAAGCGTTGTAAGCATAGGGTTGATGAAGTCTCCACTCACATTACGTATATTAAATTCCCAGAAAACTGACATTTCACCACCTGACCAATCAGTTTCGTTTTCTAGAATCAAAAATAGAATTCGAAAATACGTTTGTTTCAGCTTCAAAAGTGCAAAATTTAATTTAATTTTAATAAAAAAAGTGGAATTTTTATCTCAGGCTTTGAGCAGTCCTAATCTATGTTCGAATATTAATACCAAGTATCAGAAAATAAGAAAAATTAAAATAATCGATGCTAAAGCGTTTCGTTTGCCATATAATTTTTAAAACTTAAAAAAGAGTATATATTTTAAATTTGAGTTGATTTTTTTCCAACGAATACATTTGGGAACAAAATTATAATTTAGTAATCTCATTACATGCAGCTGGATAATGTCAAATTATAAAACACTACGCAAATTTAGAGCCATCGATTGATAAAAATGTTTAACACAAAGATTATCTAGATTGTCCTGTATTTGACAAATTATTTCCGAATCATTAGGACTAAGCCCTCCTAAAACGGTGCCGGCAACCGTCTTTGATTGTTGTGCTGTAGCTATGTTAGCGGGAGCCGCTTTTCCCAGAACAGAGTCGACATTGAAACTCTGATCAAGAAGAAAAAACCTAAAACATAAATTCATTGGCACTTATGAAGTTAGAATATAAAAAAATACAAGGGCATAAATGTTGTCACTTTCGAGAAAATCACCTGATTAAAAGTTACGTCATTTGCATAGCAATTTGTACTCTATCAATACATCATTTGATTTCAACTTTACCTACCCCCATTATTTGAAGTTTATCGCTTTAAGGTGGTGATTCCTTTTGGGTATGTATTGTTGATTGACGGCCCAAATCACGACGAGGAATTTCATGATCTTTCCAAAATAGGTTGCTTTAGCATTCTAACACAAACTCCGTGCAATCCCGCTTCAAAAAGTCGACGCTTCTCCGATCAGGTTCTGACTTTTATACAGTTGCGCATAGTTGTGATTATACTCATTCGAAATATCTTGTTGTGATCTACATTTTTGCTTTTGAAAGTAATTTTTCTAGCTTAAAGATATCGTCAGACATTACCAATTGTCTAATTTTTGCGTTGAAAACTTGTCATTTTTGCAGAAATCAAATAATCAGTTGTTTCTTGGGCTACTGCAAACAATATCGTTAAACTAAGGACATCAGTTTGAAAGTCTCGCAAAAGCCAATTATCTGATGCATGATCATCTTCCAACTGCTATCCTATAGGCTGCTATCATAAAAAATGTTGTTTTTGTATAAACACGTCCAATTTTTCCTAGCAATTGTGGAGCATTCAGTATGCATTCTAGAGGGTTGCCACTTAGGAGTTGTCTTTACGTAAAATTACCCCGGGACCGTGATCGCTGATAGTGGTCGCTTGGCAATGTTAGGAAAAGTAGGCAAAAACTAGTTTGCGCGTACGTTTTTGCTAGTTTCTCCATTTGCGAAGAGCGATTTTGCAATAACTAAAGAAGGTCTCCAGGTATTTGACAGAGGTATCAAAAGATATAATCAATATCTCTCGGAAAAATTTACTTCAGTCTGCAAAAAAATCTGGAAAATTGCACCTCTTCAAAATTCAGTTAAAAATATTTTTCGAAATCCTAAATTAGTATCGTTGTATTAGTAAAACTAACAATGTTAAACTCCATTTTGCTCATAATATGGCTTCTTAACACTAAGCTGTGAATGACTAACAGTGGTTCAAAGTTGATGTCTCGCATAGGGAATCACCACATTAAGCAAAAGATTTGGTAAAAAACTAATTTAGGTTAATCTTTATTTTTTGCGCATCGAACTCTCGAAAACACCCCGTAGATTTGAGCGAAATTTGACAAAAAGAAAATTCGCAGTATTGTGGAGGACTTTTTCTTGGTTTGGGCTAAAACTGCTCCAGATGCGAAATTTGGTGTCATAACACCTTCGGTAGATTTCCGGAACATTCAGAGCTGCTGTATTAAATCTAAAATTTCTCTCCAGTCACATGTCCTCTATATCATGGTATAAAAAGAAATTTTGCATGGTCTGCAGTTTTTAGAAATCGATGTTTAAATGTCGAAGCTCTGCATTATTGAGAAATCGATGTTTAAATGTCGACAGTCTGCATTTAACTAGTACGTCAGAAACGTTAGTTTGCAAGTTTGATAAGTTGACGTGAACGTGCTTATTATAAGCTTTAAAAGGATGTGTGGATATCTTTTTACAGCGTTACAAAAACACTGTAATTTTGCATGGCGTATTCTGGGTTGTCCTACATCTAGATTGTCCTACACTTGCTGATTGGCTCTTTGTAAATGCACGTGTTAATTGTGCCCGCCTCCTAGGTAGTGTTAACTACAGTATGACGTTTCACGTATACAATAGCTGAGCAATTCCTTAAATTTCAAATGTAAATGTATTATACGGTAAATGGTATATACGTAATGACTTTTTAATTCCTTCCCGGCATTGTGAAACATTTTAACTTAAAATTTTAGAATCTACTTGAAAATGATATTATTTGGATAAAATTTAATTTAGGTGCAATGATAAGCAACGTTTAGCGATTGTTTTCAAAAGCTTTATTACCACCTAAAAGTTTCTAAAATTTAACTTAATACGGTACAGTTTTTGGAATTGGCAGAAATTGAAGAATTTGTTCAAAAGTTTTCTTTGCTTTAGCAATTTCTACAAATTTAAAATTTTAACGAATTTCAAATTTAAAGTAGCACAACATATTATTTGAATCTTTATAAAATGAAAATGCCAACAACAAAAATATTTTCCACATAAAGACATATAAATTTCCTTTATATTCATTTTTAAAACAACTTTCTGAAACTGAGCGAAATTAGTCCTTGTGACCCTTCACAGTGACCTGTACGCGTCTTAATGCGTATTCTTATTTGCTACTACACCAGCCAATCAAATTGTGTAGGACAATCCAGATGTAAGGACAACACAGAACAAGCCTTTTGCATGCACGTTTATTGGGAAGGTACGCAGGTGTAATTTTTATGTTCTGTATTTGAAACACATATTCCGTGAGATAGTAAGAAACGTGACACGTAAGTTTTGAGAGACGAATCAGCATACTACTTAACTTTGAAATTTTTCAAGGGAAGTAGCAATGACTGAATCATAAAGTGTAGCTCTCTTATTACCGAGTGAATAATCCACTGCATATAACAATAACAATGGTAAGTAATTAATAATCTTTGCCAATAAGGCTTAGTACTAATATGACTAATATGTTCATGTTTAGGAAAAGGAGAGTTCAAAACTAAAATAGTAGATTTCGACATTCTAAGTTTTATTTTACAAATGAAATATATCAACTCAGATTACTTTGGCAGACAATCATCTGGCTGTCCAAAGATACGAAGAACCGATTCATTGACTTTTTTGTGAATGCCAAGGAACACGAATTTTTCGTCAGCTTCTAGCGCGCTTCTGAAAATATAAGTCATAATAGTGAAGTGACGTCATAAGGGGTTGTCTGAACTGTATATATATTTATCGTAGTAATTTCTGTGTTCAGTGTAAGTGGGGTGAGAAGAAAGATTCATTTTGTGTAATATTTCCTTCTTTTTTCTTTCTTTCTTACATTCTTTCTTTCTTACTTTCTTTCTTCCTTTGTTTGTTTCCTTCTTTAAAGAAAGCAAAATGTAGCAAAAGTCTAGTTTCTTGGTACAGAGGTGAGTCTAATACACAATACTTGCGTAGTGTAGTTAAAGATGCCAAGTTTAAGCTAAAGAACAAATATCACAACTTTGGGAGCTGGAGTAATTCCTTGGGGATTCTTTCTTTCTTACTTCCGTTCTTTCTCTTTTATTTTCTTTCATTCTTTTCTTTAAAATTTCTTTTTCTTTGCACTCAAATTTGACAATAGCTGTATATTGCTTAAAACTTAACCAATGTAGACTGATTTTCGGTTTAATACCAGCCAACAACTAGTTCACATCAATCGAAGAAAGTGTTGTGATAGATTTTTGAAATTCAAAAAGTTAAAAATCAATTTCAAAGAATTGTATTTTATCAGTAAAAATGAATCACATTGGACACAATCAGCAAACACCGACATTGTAGAAACTAATGACTTCATAAATTAGCCCATAAAGCACTACCAATTAGTAAAAAGCTAGGGTATGCAGGACGTACCTGCATATATGAAAACGTGGGCCGAACAGGTTGGCCCGAAGAAAGTGTCCTCCAAAATTTCATAAATAACTTAAATTAGCCTTGAACGCAAACGCGAACTTGTTGTTTTTTGTTCTCCTTACATTGTTTTCCAAGAAACTAATCGCCGTTGCCCCGTCGGTCGAATAAGAATGTCAAGGCAAAAGGCTTGTATGCCCGCGTACGGCCTTCCTAGGGTTGTCTGCGTTGAACAACCATTAATTCGCTTATCGATAAGAGTAAGATGATGTGTTCCTGGTGACTGATCCTCAAGGGTGCTACGAACAAACATGGTCCGCATGTGCGAACATACTCTGTTGCGGAAAACGCAATGACATTGCCATTAGAAATTACTATAAAAATAGGCAAGATCTGCAAAATCAAAGCTCAACTTTTCAAGCTCAATCACTGCGCGCGTGGTATTGGAGTTCTACAACTAGTCGCATCGCCAATCTGCAACTTGATTTGAACTCCAAGTTAGAGGAACATCTTCTAAAATGGCTCTTGATTGCTAACTGACAATAGCTATATATTGGTTAATAACCATCATAGGCCTGGGTCTCATAGAAAAATTATGTAATAGAAAAGCCTGTGGCAAACAATGCACGCTCCTTTGGCAGGCTATACTTGATTTCGTGAAAATTGGCCATTTGTTTTCTATCCAGGAAAACAGGGGTATTGGAATCTTCTCGAAGTTGTTGGCACAGGTCACTTGTTTCATTTGCATAAAGCTTCGGAGTTCTACCAAAACGACTGACAACTGCGGTATTCTTGACGGTTTCAGGTACCATGTAATAGCAAGCTCTGTCACCACGTATCCAACCGTTTGGGCACTTGTCTAAAAATGTGGAAAATGATAAGTATAAGATAAGTATAAGTATGATAGTATAAGATGATAGTATGATAGTAAATAGTATGATAGTATAGTATGATAAGTATAAGTATAAGTAAGCTGTTGAGTGATTTCTTTAAGATGTAGGGCGGTAGTTTGCCTAACGAAAACCTTGAACAAGTAGCCATTAATGACAACTCGTTCTTAAAACTTCTAACCTGAGGAGCTCGCTTGCTTTAACCTCCACTGATTATGCGTAACAGATGCTTTACGTCCAGATTTCTCCACAGACATAGATTTACCAGTGTACAGAGAATACTGAAACCAGGAGAAGAAACAATAAATAAAAAGAGTAGTACTTTCTACAAATTTTAACTATAATAAAGCGTTAAAGCAATAATAATACGAGTTAATAATATTAATGCGGGTAAGAAAGAGTTAAGTAAGTATTAAAGCTCATGTTATTAAGGCTAGATACCTACAGTGAGCTTAGGTACACTGGAACAAATTTGTGTATTGTGTTTAATTATATTATTCACTGTCAGTTTAATCAAGAAACAGCTATGAAAGTACAATTCTCTATAAGTAAAAATCTGTTTTTCAAACGGCAGCTCTTTGCAGAGGACACCAAAATGGAGACACCACTTCCTTGTCCCTAGAGTCCGCCTTTTGAGAGATTACATTTTCTAAATTTCTTTCACAAATTTACACACCGTCATCATTTGGCTTACCCACTGCTTGGCTGCATCGCTCCAAAATAAAGTCCTTTTGAAATAAGGATTGTAATCACAAACTGTCACTGCCGGAAATCTTTGGTCGTTGACAAATTTCGTCTCTACGTATTTTTCGTTAAGGCTGTATTCAATAACTATCTGAGCCGACATAAAAGCCGACAGCGAAAAACGTCACCAGAATAAAGGCAATCCAAATTTGACGTCTTCTTTCCACCAGTTATCAAACCCACGCCAGGGAGCTGAAACAGTATTGGCAATTTCACACTGCAACTTGTTCATTAGACTACAAATCTCTATGATCGTGACTCTACAAGACTATCGACAAAAAGATGTTGTTTTTTTTGCTTTTAATATGAAATAACCATTGTCACTGAGTTTCTGCTATCTTAGTTAGGGATAGACAGCTTAGCGTCGGAAGAGTACAACGTTCAACACTTATTATTATTAATTAAATTTATCTTTATCTTAATCATCTTTATCATTTATCTTAAATTTATTAAATTCTTAAATTAAATTAAATTCTTAAATTAAGTTCTTAAATTCTTAAATCGCCTGTTTTCTGCTGATTAATCAAGTTTGCGTTTGTATGGGCTATAACGAAGTCTCTACGATTCGAATTTACCAACCAGACGTTTTCATCGTGGGTCAGTGCAGAATGGACAAGCTTAAAGAGAAAGGAAAGCTACAGTTGGTCTGTTTGTCACTATTGAGTTAAGCATGTCACATTGCTGTTACAGTCTTCCCCCCCTTCTCTGTAATCCTTGTTTACTTCGTAAACTATAGGCAGATTTCACAGAAATTGTTTCCCTTTCTAGTTTCAACGTACATTGAATTACACCGAAAATTCCAGCTTTGGCCTTCAACTTGAGAAATTCTACGGTGCATATTCAACTCCATATAAATTGACTATTCCTATACTTCGTTTAACTACAAGTTGGCAGACATTCTCTCTAAACGTTGGGTTAAAACGTAACGCATGCACAAATTGTAGAATTCGAAAAGTGGGAATTTTGAAAAGTGGGGAATTCGACAACTTTTTGTTTAAATGGGGGGACCCTTGGGCGGGTTTGCTCGCCCCAATGTGCATGCGTTAGGTTTTAACCCATTTGATTCAGGGTTGCTACTATGCTATTGATTGGATGATTATGGTCTGTATTCTGTGTCAGTAAAGGTGAATTTGAAGTTACTGAACTTACAGTGGGCCACCGACGTTACACCTGGCGACGAGGGTGGGTTCGTCTGTGCGTCATTTTGCGGTTGATACGGAACACTACTGTTGCTAATCGTGGACGTTCTGTGCTGGAACGACATTGGTATTTGTTGTCGGTATTTTGAGTGAACTGTTGTTGAAGTCTATGGTAGTAGCTGTAACGTGTCTGACCCAGATTCACAAGCTGTTGTAAATCCAGGTGGCGGTGCATCGGGTCAAGCTGTTATTAGCAATTTAGGCTGCCCTCCCGGTCCTTTCCGAGGTAGACCTGGTGAAGGATTTGAAAAATGGCTCAGAGGTTTTGAGCGTACGTAGCTGCCAATGGTGAAACCAGACCTCAGCGTAAAGCTGATATTCTCCCGTCGTATTTGAAAGACGCAGCCGAAATAGCATATAACAGCTTGACACAACCAACTAGGTCTAATTATGGCATGCTAATTCAAGCATTGAAGGAACAATTTTCTACTAATTACATGTCTGATTTATCCGTAGATATATTAATGAACAGGTATCAGGGTGAAAATGAAGCTGTCAGCGATTACGCTGCAGATATTCAAAGACTTGTCTCGGAAAGTTTCTCAAGCATGGATGAGGCTGCCAAAGATACTCTGAAAAAGAAATACCTTCTGCACGGGCTTATAAAGCATTTGTTTCAATTCATTACGGCAGTACAGGCACCCGATACGTTTAATGAAGCTGTTAAAAGTGCACGTGAGCAGGAAGCACGCGATCACCTGCTATTTAACAGCGCACCTTGGCTGGACCGTAGTAGCGGAAGACGCAGTCACGGACGTCACTTGCGGAGTGACCGCAATTATCGCAGTGACAGGAATAGAGAGTTTGAAAGACAAAATGGCAGGAGACACTATGCTGCGTTTTCCGCTGGTACGGGGTCCACAGGGAGTGCAGTTACACAATCTGACCTCTCCAACTTGGAGGCTAGAATGTCTAATTTAATGAAACAAGAAATGCAGAACATGGTACACCAGCTGATGACCAATAATCACAATAATAGTCAGCCTGTCCAAGGTCGAACTCAGCACCAATCAAATCAAAACAACTACTACTCACAAAACCAGTTGAGGAATGCTCAACGGTGCTTTGCTTGCCAGGGCTTCGGTCACCTAAGAGCCGAATGTCCTCACAGAAATGTGTCGAATCAGCAGTTCAGAGGGATACAGCAAGGAGGAAGAACTCCTGGTAGGCAAGGGGGTGCTGGGAGACGAGGTTCCCACGCATATACAGGAGTTTCCGGGGAAGCAACACAGTTATGGTATGCCAATGACTACAATAGTATATATGACAACGACACACGAACAGCTCACTTTGCAGCCGACCGGCGCAATGCCGGTCATCCCAATAATTATCTGCAAGAATTTTCTTCTAATGAGGAATTTGACGCGGAACCTAGAGATGACGGACCGCCCACTGGCCAGGTGGCAGTTGCGGTGCCTACATGCGAGTGGTCCGCCGAAGTGGAGGCACTCCGCGAGCAAAACAAGAGACTGCTGGAACGCTCAGATCTACGAGTTGCGGCTTTGGCTCAAACAGCGCCCGTGTCAATGGAGCCCAAGGCGATTCAATGCGTCCTGGAACAGCCAGCAACACCTGTCTCGAATACGGTTACCCAAAGACGGCATCCACGTTCTGGTGCTCCACCAGTTTCGTTCCACCATTATCCCATGCTAATTCTTCTTGGCCTCTTGTTCGCCATGTCACCGGTAGCACTCGCAACTCAACAAGACTTTCTTGCAGGTGCCTTGAGACAGGTTGGCACCGTAGTTCATGCTGGCATCGGCGTAGTCCTGGAGCCACAAGGCTTGGTCTTGGTTCCCGACGACGTACGCTATTTTCCAGTAGTCATGCATACAAACATCACAAACTTAGTCCCACTTCGGAGGCGTTCTGAAGGAGATTATAGGACTAATCTTCGATGCGATCTTTTTCCGCTATCTGTGAAACTTAGGGAAGCTATCGAGTCGACAGCCTCTGCATATGACGGGCTTCTTGATACGGCCTACTACAGTGAGCTTTTGAAGTCCGTATGCTCAAGAGAGCAGAGCCTGTGTCGGAAAGATGACGGGAAGACAGAAGGTGCGCGAACACCTATACAGTTAGGACTGTTGGCTGCCGGAATACTAGGTCTAGGTGGAGCTGGATTAGGCATCGCAAATAGCGTATATTTAGGAAAGCTTTCTTCCGAGGTAGACTCCCTCTACCAGTCGGTCGATCTAATTCAGAAAGAATCACATTTACGAGCACGAGCTCTGCAGGAAATCCAGGTAGCTAACAGCAAACTGTACTCATTTGTCCACCATGCAGTGGAGAAATTGCATTCGTCTTTGGAAGTGCTTGAGTGTGACTCCAGCCGGTCCACCTCACAGCTTGAAGGCACTATCATTCTCCACATCATGACTAATGCGCTCACCTCGCTCGTAAACAGTGTTGTGTCTTCGGCCACAACTGGGCGGTTAACGCCGGACCTCATGAGCGTTGTGCGCGCACGAGATCTCCTCCAGCACATGCCAGAATTCTATGATACGCTTCTTTTGACGGAACCATCCCTCATCTACCAACTTGCCACTGTTTATCCAATCCGTATGAAGCTTCGTACCTTAACATTCGCTTTTCTAATTGAGGTACCAATTATTAGGCAGAACACTGTCCATCTAATGTATCGCGTGCACAATGTAGGTTGGACTAAAAAGTCAGCGTTCCAGAATGAGTTTCGTCTACGATTGCCAGAAGTACTAATTCCCTCGCACGCACACGATCCACAAGGTTATAGTACCGTCGATGACGTCTCTTGCGAGCTTCCCCGGCTCTTTGGCAGTGTTCACCGGGTTCCATCACACCTTTAGACGCCGAGTTATCCGCCTGCCTCCGGTCGCTGATGCTGCAGTCGACATCCAGAACGGAGATTCCATCATGCAAACATAGCATCGATGTTCGTGAACGTCAATATTCTACTACAATCTTATCTACCACTAGCGGTTTGCTAATAGGTAGTAACGAAACCTTTTTCTTGCTGTCAACGGAAAAGAGCTCGTCACATCAAGCCACTGGTCGCCGCATTACCATGCCAGAGCACGGTGTCGTTTGGCTAGAACACAAGGAGTATAGCCTGGTGACCATTGGAAACAAAATCGTTACGAACACACTACGTCAGACACATCATGTTAATGTCATTTTAGGTCGTTTATTTCCTTTAGTCAACATCTCGGCCAACCTAACTGGCCCCATCCAATGGGGTGACCTCAACAGCGCAATTCGTCACAATGACGGCGCCCAACAACGGATTAAGGAAGCAGCTCGTATAGAAACGGATCTGATGCAACTAGGTTTTAGGGGTACTACACATTTAGGCTTCTTGTACGTTCTAGTTGCTGCAGTTGTTCTTGTTATCTTTATCATTATAATCTGTTGGTGCTGCCGCGGCCGACGTTGGCCCCCTTCCACTGGGCGTTCTCATTTTCGGCGGTCTCGTACGTTACCTAATCTTCAGTCGCGGTACTTGGCATTATCTCAAGATTCGGCCGACGAGGATGCTGGTCACTCCGACACTGTGCAGTTTCAGGAACGCACACCTCGTGTTCGACACCGCCGTGGATCAATAGACGGACCACCACGATTTTATTTTCCTCGGACGGTTTTCGTTTTTGTCCTGCTAATTTCTTGCATTGTCTTTCAGCTCAAGCTCCTCAGTTGTAGTGGCGACAGGCTTTCCTTGATAGTATTATTAACTGCATATCTTTTAGTTGGGCAGCTACTCCACAAGTCAGATAAGTCGATAGGGTGCTTCAACCTAATACCATACCCAGCCATGACTGTGCTTGTTGTAATCCAGGGTTTCCAAGTTCCTGCTCTGATTGACACCGGCGCTTCCATCACCTTACTCCAAGAGGATGTATTCAAGTCACGGTTTCCATCTCACCCTGTTCTTGGCTTAACACCAGATTTAGCTCCTTTCATTTCGTCGATGACAGGACACACCCTTTCGCTAAAGGGCGTAGCTAATTTAGAATTTTCGTTTGGAGGAGAGGTTGTCAAGCATCCAACTTACTTGATACCAGATGCACCGATGCCATGTGTCATCGGGGCAGATCTAATGGCTAAATTTGGGAATTTATCCATAACTTTTCTTGCAGCGAAAGTCGCCATTGGGTCTGCTGTCCGTCCTTTGTTACAGTCTACTCCTGTTACTGTTAGAACCGATACTGACTGGGTTGTTCCAAGGCGACGTGAAGCAGTGTTTTTTGTTTCCGTACCTCTCGTTCTTGGGACAAACATCTCTGCTGTTTTTGAGCCAAATCAACACATCGTGCGACGGCATGGAATTTATTTAGCGAGATCTTTGGGGACCGTTGCCAACGGCACCATCCCAGTGAGGTTCCTTAATCCAAGCAATGAATCTCTTCGCATTCGGAAGGGACGTTGCATAGGTACGTTGGAACCACTGTCGCCAAGCGACACTGTATCGGCTGCAATCCCTAATCAATTCGCTGGCTGCCGGAACATAGGCACTGTCACTGGCTGTTTTCGTGAATCGACCATTCAGCAGGTAGATATTCCTGGCCTTGATCTGTCATCAGCAGAAGTGACCACAGCAGAACATACACGGTTACAGCACCTTATTCAGCAATACCACGATATCTTTTCCAAAAGTGATACCGACATAGGCAGAACTAACGTTCTCCAACATGATATCCATGTCCAAGATACAGTGCCTATCAAGCAGAGACCCTACCGTTTGCCACTAGCGAAAAAAGCAGTCGTTGAAAAAATGGTAAACGACATGCTAGGTAACCGCCTGATACGACCAAGTCATAGTCCATGGAGCTCGCCAATTGTCCTGGTTACAAAGAAAGACGGCAGTGACAGATTTTGTGTTGACTTTCGTAAAGTCAATGCAATAACTAAGCGAGATGTCTATCCACTTCCCCGTATCGATGAAGCTTTAGAGGCGTTGGGCGGTAGTAATGTATACTTTTCCACGATGGACCTGCATTCCGGGTTTTATCAGGTTCCTCTTGGCGATCGCGCTAAAGAATTTACTGCCTTTTCTACGCACTTAGGTTTGTTTGAATACAATGTTATGCCGATGGGATTAACAAACGCACCGCCCACCTTTCAAAGGTTGATGAATATTGTGCTCAGCGGGCTGTGTTGGGACTCTTGTCTGGTGTATCTCGATGATGTTATGATATTTTCGAAGACCTTCGACAGGCACCTTATTGATTTGGAGAACGTATTCAGTCGTTTGCAAAGTGCTAACTTAAAACTCAAACCAAAAAAAATGCCATTTTGCAATGAAACGCGTCAAGTTCCTAGGTCATGTAGTTTCCGCAAAAGGCATAGAGGCTGACAAGGACAAGTTGAAGGCAATCAAGGAATTTCCTGAGCCCGCTACACAAACTAATGTCCGAGAGTTTTTAGGCCTTGCTAGTTACTACCGTCGGTTTATTAAAGACTTTGCCACCATCGCCGCTCCACTGCATAAACTGACAGGAAAGCACGTGCGTTTCGAGTGGTCCCCGCTGTGTGATAACGTATTCGCTCAATTGAAGACTGCATTATCTACGCCACCAATCTTGCGTTACCCTGATCTTTCGCTGCCATTCGTGATACACACCGATGCATCTCGCATAGGATTAGGTGCTGTACTTTCTCAAACCGACTGCTTGGAAGAGAAGCCTGTAGTATACCTCAGTCGGGTGCTCCAGGGTTGCGAGAAAAATTACTCCATTACAGAATTGGAAGGACTTGCAGTGGTTTGGTCAGTTAAGTCCTTGCACCACTATATATATGGCTGTAAGTTTACTGTCGTTACCGACCATAGTGCCTTGAAATGGCTTTTGGAGAAAGAACATGAATCCGAGCGTCTGCTACGATGGGCAGGAAAATTATCAGTCATACTTTCGAAATTGTTCACAGAAGTGGCAGAAAGCATCAGAATGCAGATGCCTCGTCTCGCAATCCAGTTGTTGCCCTTGCGGTCGACAGAAATTTAGTTACTCTGCAGCATAATGATCCGGACTTCCGTAACATTTATGCTTATTTAGCAAATCAGGACTTGCCAGATGATCCCAAACTTGCTAAGCAAATAGCTGCGGAGGCACCTGTTTTCTTTCTTCGTGACAAAGTGTTGTACCGTCAGTTTTTCCATGGCAGAAGATCGGACGACTATTGGGAGCAATTGGCGGTTCCAAGAGCATATCGTGAATCGGCTATGCAGGAAGTCCACAACAATGCTTTGGCGGGCCATCTACGGTTTTCCCGCACTTACAAACGTCTACAAAGACGATATTATTGTGGACATGGCATGTGGACATTTGCAGAACAATGGTGTAGGAGATGCAAAGAGTGTGCACGTAGGACACAACCTGTTCCCAGTTACTGTGAACCCTTGCATCCGATTCCAGTAGTCGCCCCATTTGATTGCGTAGGAACAGACATATTAGGACCATTTACTCTCTCGTCCAGTGGTAACCGCTATATCGTCGTATTCACCGATTATTTCACCAAATGGGTGGAAGCATTTGCCATTCAGGACCAAACCGCCGTGACAGTTTCAACAGTTCTATTTGAACAAATAGTATGCCGGTATGGCGCTCCAGTTGAACTCTTGTCCGATAATGGACCCTGTTACAGGGCCGAGCTAGTTCAAGAGTTGTGCCAGGTTATGCGAATTCGCAAGGTTTATACGACCGCCTACCATCCACAGTGCAACGGTTTAACGGAGAGGTTCAACCGGACGCTTTGCGACATGCTTGCCAAGTTAGTCGACTACGATGATGAGTGGGAACAGTACCTAAATCCCTGTTTATTTGCATACAGATCATCCATTCACGATTCAGTTGGCGAGAGCCCAAATTATCTTTCGTTTGGGCGTGACCCCAGGCTACCCTCTGACCATTACATGACAGGGTCTGCACAGTATCAGAGAACAGACGATTACCTAATTAGTCTCACCAGCACCTTGCAGCAGGCCTGGGAATTGGCCAAAAGGAATATCGCTATAGCACAAGAGCGCTATGCCAAGGGTTATAACAGACATGCTCGTCCGCAACAAATATAAGCAGGCGACCGAGTTCGCCTCCAACAGCGTCCCACCGATCACTCTAAGGTGAGATCCAAGTGGGATTTTTTCTACCGGGTTGTACAAGTCAGAGATCCTGATGTCGTCCTTCGCAGTATAAGTGATCCTAATAGGCCCGAAATCGTCGTTCACAAGAATAAAGTAGCGTCCGATTTAGACGACCACCTACCTCAGTTACACTCCATTCAAACAACACAAGACCTATCTACTTACGATGACCACTACGAGCGTAATACTCCCAGTCCTGAACATTAGCATTTGTCAAGTTTTGTGGCTGTTGTGACAATTAGTCATGTTGAATCGATGTGTTCGATATTGCATAACGGGCGGTCTTTGTCGAAGTAATAGTAGCAGTGACCGTCTGTTCTGCTATTAAAAAGTGGCAAATAAATACTCAATTTCGGAGGGAGGGAAGCTGTCGATCGGCGAATTGATAGTAGTCATGAGTAGCTTCGCCTCCAAAGTCACAACCAGGTTACGGTGACGGTTTTACTGTATGTTTCAGTTCAGTTTTGCGTTTGCATGTATATATACTGAAATTCTGTATGTCCAGCTTTGCCGAATTATTGTTACTAAGTTATTGTCGCCTGCAAATCCAGTTTTGTAGCATGCTTGTCTTACTAATTTCTTTCGTCCGTTTCAGTTTAACATTCACGTATTCTGGTTGCATACTCCGGCACACGAATTAATAGTAGTTTTGCTGGATTATGCACAGTAAAAAAACCAGTTATCGAACATAGCTCCAGATAAAATTAATTTACCTCTTGCAGGAACCAGACCAGCGAATTAACAGTAGTTGATGGTTATTGCAAGATGCTTTGTTAGTTTTGTTCTTTTTTCTTACTTCTCTTCAACGTATGTTGTTTAACCTTTGTTGTGTTTGTTTATAGATGTCTGCTGTGTATTACCGTGGTGAATCCTCAATCTACTCCCATTTTCATGAATGCAAATTTACTATAAACCAGATTGACTACATTAACGCTGAGCAAGCTTATCAGAAAACCAAGGCTCTTTGTAGTGGGGATTTTGATTCCGCGGTCTCTATCCAATTGGAAGTTTCGGGCAGAAAAATTAAATCATTATCCAGAAACATTGTACCTCAGGTTTCCGGTTTTCACTACAAATGGGATCTTGTTAAGGAGCTATGTATGCTCCGCATAGACTATGAAAAATTTAGCCAGAACGAATCTCTCAAAGCAGCCCTTCTTGCCACTTATCCTCGTCCCTTGCGTGAAGATCTGCCTGATCGAATCTGGGGGTTTGCCAAAGGTTCCGGCTTGAATCTGGCTGGACAGATTTTGGAGCGAGTTCGTAGGGCTTTCCGAACCCCCCACCTTTCTAGCCTCCCAAGTTGCCTCGCCGTGGGAGATTCCCTCTTGTCAGGACTGGATGGAAAGGTTCCGAATGCTCTCATTTTGGGAATCTCTGGGGCTACTCGAAATTTTGTTTGCAACTTTGTATCTATGGCTGCCGGTCCCTATGTGTCGACATGCCTTATTCTTGTAGGAACCAATGACTTGGTCTCTAAAGAGGGGTGGTCTCTTCTGCTAAGCGTATTGCCACCAAACTCCTAAAATGGGCCTGCACTCACGCTTCGCAGAACCCGACTCAGTTCCTTATTTTATGTTCGTTATTGCCGCGACCATGCAACGCTGGTAGTCGTGTCGACAAATCTATCGAAAACTTTCGGGAAAAGCTGCTTGAGGAGCGAAGGAGTAGCTTGCTGCCCCACAATATACAAATTTGTGACCTCACTCCTATGTTTTATGATGCAGCTTTCTTCGGTAGCGACGGATTACACTTGTCTATTGCTGGCAGACAACAGCTTGCTCACTTGCTAACCTATTGCTTTGCTTATAATCTGGACACGGATACTAACAAGCACCCGTTTTTACATTTGCATACAGATCTGTAGTTGTCTTTTTGCCTAATCCTGTATGATGTCCTACTGTACAACTGTTTTTTTGTTATGTTCAAGGTCTCAAGTATTATTTGTTATTGCCAGTTACAATTCTTTGCTTGTTTTCCCTTGTTGCCTTTTCTTTTAGTTGCCGGGACGTCAACCTGTTTCTGCGGGCATTGTTGTCACATTGCTGTTACAGTCTTCCCCCCCTTCTCTGTAATCCTTGTTTACTTCGCAAACTATAGGCAGATTTCACAGAAATTGTTTCCCTTTCAAGTTTCAACGTACATTGAATTACACCGAAAATTCCAGCTTTGGCCTTCAACTTGAGAAATTCTACGGTGCAAATTCAACTCCATATAAATTGACTATTCCTATACTTCGTTTAACTACAAGTTGGCAGACATTCTCTCTAAACGTTGGGTTAAAACGTAACGCATGCACAAATTATAGAATTCGAAAAGTGGGAATTTTGAAAAGTGGGGAATTCGACAACTTTTTGTTTACCTGTGGGGACCCTTGGGCGGGTTTGCTCGCCCCAATGTGCATGCGTTAGGTTTTAACCCATTTGGTTCAGGGTTGCTACTATGCTATTGATTGGATGACTATGGTCTGTATTCTGTGTTAGTAAAGGTGAATTTGAAGTTACTGAGCTTACAGTGGGCCACCGACGTCACAAGCAGAGTCGTATTTTTGGCTTTACAGCTACGTTTTACTTACAAACCAAACAAAAAGTTTCGCAAGAAGAAAAGAGTTAAGGTACGAAAGCTTTAAGGGATTCCATTGATGGCTGCATTTTCACTTTCTTTGTCGAAAATAAACCTAAACCGTAAGTTAAACTGAAAACAACTGAAGCAAGCAATATCTGGGATTGAAAGGTGAATATTGTGGCAACAATGAATAGTACGTCGCCAGTCATTACTGTAGGGCCGGCCGATTTTACACAGGAGAAAGTTTCAATTCGAAAATGTTTCTGCCAACTTGATTTGCCGGCGCTCCTTTGTTGAATACTTTTAATTAGAATCGAAAACATAATTATGCTGAGTGATTTAGAATTCGCAGAAATTACAACGGCTTCAGTCATTGCTCACACTGATTTGTGTTGACTGCCACAACTGTACATTACTTAATCATTTTGGGCAAGATCAATTTTTGAGTTAACTAAGGGGTCAAGGTTTACTCTTCAGAGATTATTTGCGGACTGACATCCTCTAAAAATGTTACCACATCCGTATGGAAACTAATTCACTATTTCAAGCTCAAGCTTGGTTCGATTGTGCCTGGGTGCCTCAATCAGTAGTGTTGGTCTAGATCTCCAAAGATTATGGGTTCAATGCCCACGTCAGGCCACAATATTTAGTGGTCGGCGGTTCTAAAGTCGCACCTAAGTTTTGTTCGTTTATTCATAAGTCAATTCAACCATTAAGAATCAAAACAAATCAAGAAGGCACTAATTTCAAAGGCCAAAGTCTAAGATAAGATGAGATAAGATAAGATAAGATATCGCAATAAGATACAGCACAGATTGCACCACTTAAAATACATGAAATAGCACAGCAAAATATGTTGAGGGTTTTCCATTACAAAATAAAAAACTGATTGTTCTGTATAATTAATGCATACAGTCACTGCCGAATACTTTACAATCTTCACATTAGCTTAATACAAAATTAAGTTACTTTAACAACAAATTCTGTTAGTGTCATTTACAGTTAATTAATAACAATTAATTTACAGTTATTTACAGTAAGCATACTACGGTTACGAAATCATCGGAACTATCAATACTACATGGAATATCCTCAAAACATAATAAATTATTTCCAAAACACGCTATTACATCAAGTGGACTAGTCTGGTTAATTTCCTGTTTAATTGAGTTTTATTATTCTGTCTTTTCCGCATTTCTTTCAGAGGCTGATGGGGTAGTCTTGATATTTCGTTTATGAATTGGTGGTGCGTTAGCAAACTGCATGCCCTTTGTGTCAACAGCCCAGAGGTAGCATTTTGCATTGAAATTGATTGTCGAAGCCGCGTTACAGAAACCTTCAAAGCTAAAAATATTCTAAAAATCACATAAACCTGTGCCAATAGCAGATAAATGGTTTTTAGTGCTCAAAAGTTGCAGCAATAATTCGAGTTGCTGTAACATTACAGGTATTTCAAAACCTGCTCTAAAACCAGAAAAATAAATTCTCCTCAACCGGATGTCCTGATTAATGCGTCAGGATAATATGCGTGCATCTGAGCATGTTTTCTGTTGATGTACTATATTTCTTCGTGGCTTTTGCAAGAGACACAAAGTGTCTTATTTTTAAATGGTCTTTTGTCATACCGGAAGCGAACATTATTGAAAAATGAAATAGATTCAATCTGTTCAGCAGTGCAGCTGATTTTCTAGATCAGAATTATTTTACAGCTAGACTTGACGTAGCACCAGCAGAACCCTGCCTGAAAATTGTCTTTGGCAAGGTTTGTCGAAATCTTCGATGAAATAATGTATATAAGTAAAAATTTGTTGAATGTACAAAAAAGTACAGCAGTTGCAAAACAAAAAATACAAACATAGAGGTAGTTTCACTGACTGCAGTAGTCTATACTTCTTCATATGTAAACGTCTGGAAATAGTAAAGAGGGTCGTACTTGATCTCGCGATTATTCAACCAAAAGGTCGCCAAAACTTTGTACAAAAGATATAGCATCGCGTAAATTGTCCAAGGTATTGAAATGCTTAAGGTTAATACTGATGCGCTTATAGAACTTTTAATATCCGCAGTGTTAGCCTTGTCTAGTTCCTTCGAGCGTTTATATGCTTGCCTTATTCCTGCTACAATGAGCAAATTTGTTACTAGTAACACAGTCGCGCAAAGGGAAAAGACCACCAAATGTATAGTTATTAATATCTTGCGGCCCTCAGAATAGTAGTAAGCAGTTCTAGCTAGATTGTAAAAGCTTCGGACTTCAAAGGCTTGTTCAAATGACCTACTAAGAAGTACTTCTGGTAACCACAAAATGGAACCAGCGATGATGGACACAGTTAGTATTAACCAAAAGACTAACATTATGTCTACTTTACGATACTGGGTGGGCGCCCACATTGCCATGGTTCGTTGAATAGACATAGCTAGCATTAACAGTACACTAACAGTAGTAAAGTAAGAAGAAATTGGATGTCTTAAGTTTATAATAAAGTTGTAGAAAAAGGTGACGTATCTTAATTTGTACCGAAAGTGACAGATGGCAACTGCAAAATACGGAATCATACCGAACGTATCGAATGCAATGACCGCCATATGATACCTAGAGTTTACACCTTCCTTAAACTCTGGTCTGAGTAAAACAATGTACGAAAGCACCATACCAACGACACCTAAACTTGGAAAAATTGTTCCCATAACTTTGTCGCGAAAATCATAGAACAGAGAAAATTCCGTTTGGAATAGATGACAAGCTTCCAGAGTTACGTCCAATATCTCGCACCACGAAAAATTATAAACATGCTGACTTGTCATGTATGTCGCTAGTACTCGACCAAGAATAAGACCCGTATGGCTCCATTTCTCATACTGATATAAGCCCTGTTGACACATTTCAATTTCTCCTAGTTCTTCCGAATCTTCAAGCACATCTGTATTCCTGAAATAGTAACAATTTGTAACATGTACCCACATATACAGGAAGCAGCCGCCGTTTGTTTTGTCTTACATCTATCAAAAGCTTAGACAAAATATTCTCTGAAAATCTGTCTGTATTGATCTTAAAATCCATCCAGTTAACGGAATAGTACTGACGTTAATATTTCAATTATTTCAAAAATTGTTCAATACTTATTTCAGCCTAATAGCTTTTCGTCAGATTTTTTAAAGCTAACAACTTTTTAAAAAACTAATCCGCTGGCTAGATAAAATCCGCTTTTCCGCTTTTCCGTTTGCTTGCCTGTTGAAGAACGCTTACCACCGTAAGGTGGCGATTCCTTTTGGGCATGTATTGTTGATTGATTGCCCAAATCAAGACAAGATTTGATGAAACTCTCTAAAATGAGTTCTTTTAGCATTCTAATACTATCCGCACAATCCCGCTTCAAAAATTCGACGTCTCCGTTTAATGCAGTTTTTGCCGATTTCTGACAATTAGACAGTAGTTGCAGAGCTACGATTATATTCCTTCGAAAGATCTTGTTGTGCTCTACACTTTTGCATTATGAAGTGACCTTCTAGCTTTCCGCTATTGTAAAATATTGCCAATTTTCTTATTTCGGCGTCCAATACTTGTCATTTTGCATAAATCAAATAATCAATTGTTTCTTGAGCTACGCAAACCGTATCATTAAACCAAGGACATCAATTTGAAGGTCTCACAAATGCCTATTTAATTTAATTTAATTTTTAAATTTAATTTAATTTAATCACGTTTAATCACATTTAATCACGGTCATCAAAACTCATTTTCGAGTTACCAATTTAATGCGACAGCGGATCTCACGAAGGCGATAACGGCCGCATTCAACACGACATACCCTAAATGGCAGCATATCACTTACCAATAAATGGAATCATTTATAGGTGTTGGATATCCTGCGACTGTACATGATAAGGGCATGGCTGTTAGCTGGAAACTTGCATCCAGTCTCACATCAAACTTTCGTCGAAAACAACTTGAGTCTGTAGTCTTTCAGACTATTTTGCACATCGCGTATACGTTGCTAATTAATTTTAGTTTCAAACGGAGAATAAAGATCTCACATGACCAGTGTGACATATGGCAATATTCACAACAGAAATAACAAACTATGAAAAGGATAATTTCAGTCGTCAAATTTTTCTATTGTTGCTCATACCTAATACTTTTGACACTTCGAATTTCGACACGTCCATAGGACCTAACTCTAGGGCAAGGGGATTCCATGTTGCTCAGTTTGCTTATGGATTCTGTTTGGAGCCCAACATGACCATTGTAAAATTTATGTTTGACCCAAAATCGCAGGAAGACCACTCCCCTGCCCAGCCACAAACAGCCACTTTGGGTGTGCAGTTCTATGACAAAAGTTGCTCAGCTCGCTTAGGGCTTTCGTTTGATACCAAATTTGACCACCTCAAAAATTTTATTTTTTGACCTAAAGTTAGCTAAGATCCCGTCCACACTAAAGCACTCTGTCTACAGCCACTTTGGGTATGCAGGCAGGTAGGTAAAATTACCTTACCGGACAGATCACCAAATACGGAAATATTGAGATATGGAATGGGAATCAGGAAGTTTGTTAAAATGAAATAATAATACAGAAATATCAGCAAATGGTAGCACAAATTCTTTAGAAATACCATTAAATCAAATGTTTTCTTTTTGTGCATTGAAATGAAACAAATAATGGTTAATTATTCAACAGATAATCAATAACACAGAATTCACTATAAAAGAAAATTTATAAGCATTTATATTACAAAAGCAAATTCTTACAAAATGAAAATGACGAAAAATAAATGACATTAAAATATGTAAGAACATTGACATAAATAATAAACAAAAAGGCGTCACATGAAACGGAGTCCAGGTCAATGTCAGTTTCTTTATACTCAGCAGACAAACCTTCGCATTACGGCTTTTACCCACCTCTTTTGGTCGAAGTTCAATGTTTCAAACTAGAGATTTATAGCCGAAAAACAATTTCTAAAATCTTCGGTTATTTAGTCTTCGCCATCGATTTGTCAAAGAATACCCAACAGATTCGCGCAAATTTTGGTGCGATGAAAATTCGCACAGCTGCGAAGACATGTTTTAGTTAGTAAAATAATTTGGCTGCTTCCACAGCTATGAGAAATCGACGTTTATACCCGGTTCATACTGCACAAGGTTTAAGGTTTATGGTGTAAGGTTTAAGGTTTAAGGTTAAACCTATTGCAGTGTGAACCGGGCTTTAAAGTGCAAGAGAAGCAGGCATAGGAAAGATTGATAAGCCTGATATGTGAGTTCAGCTGACGGCCCTGTGGTGGGCTAATTCTTTACTTTCAATGGTGAGTGAAAACTGAACCTCCCTCTTCCCTTCTCTCATCTAGGTCCTGGTTTCGTGGGTACGAGGTGCCTGACGCCTCCCGTTTGGGCTTGTCCTTGGTTTTTTCCTGGTCCACCAGCCCTGGTAGAAGCGCTACTAAAGTCCGCTGATCTGTATTCAACAAACCTGTCAAGAAAGAAGCCATTTTGCTGGCTGCTTCATATAATGATTATAATGTGCTCATTATGAAACTTCTTATAGCTACCTTTCCAACTCCAAAAAGTAAGAAAGTTATAGCACGTGTGTGTTTTGGGGGTGTTGGTTGGTCCCGAATCTGGTGCTCCACAACGGTCGCCCAGCCCCTCCCCCTCAAGAATCCGGTATTCCATTTGTTTTCTACAAGCTTCACCCCAATTGCCTCCAGCACATGTCTGTTCACCAACCCAGAACTTTAATAACACCAAGAGTAGATAATAAAATAACTAAGAGTATGCCAGTAGGCAGGCATGCTCTTTATTAGAGCAAAAGCTATGCTCTGCTCGCTAACGGCTGACAACCCCCACCCCGCAAATCAGACCTATGTGAGTTCCCACCCCACAAATCAGCACCTGGTCGAAACGGTGGTACGATCACTCCCTCTATTTTTGTGTAAAGCTCGAAACACCAGCGAAGTCGGTGCGCGAAATTTGTGCCTGCTTCGAGCATTAGAACACAAGCATAGCTCGCGAATTTCTTTGAAGTGATGGGTCTAATTTGCGAGGGGGGGTCAGCCGTTAGCGAGCAGAGCATCGTTTTTGCTCTAATAACAGAGAATGTCCCGAGTGGCATACTTTTATAATATCTACTCTGGAGTCTGGACAATACTCTTTTCTGTTTTCCAAAAGTTCCAAAAATATTCCGCAGCTATTCACACATTGCATATATATCTATTAGCTAGGAAGTGGGCAGAATTAAGGTGCGCCTAAGCGTTTGCCAAAATCAATTGCCCTTTGCTACTAGGTTTCGCGAATGTGGTCTGGAGTTTAGAGCCAGTTATTTTATTGGGTACCTAGGAAAATTTGGGTTCGTGTGTTAATCAGCAATTCATGTGAACTCCGAAAGGATGAAATCAATTCAATGAACTTCCTAGCCAGGCAAGCGGCTCGGGGGCTTAGCTGAGAGAACGAAGTTTTCTATGGGAATCAGCGAAATTCCCACCCCGGACACTTTTCTTCAATTCTTTCAATTCAGAGTTCAACTTTTCACCATTTGTTTTACTAATTTTGAGTTAGAAAGCATCAGGCACCGTGCCAAGGACAGTTTCGCAAAAGTGTAGAGTTGAAGTGAGTTTCTAAACTCGCTTTAACTCTACCAAGAGTACATAATGCATAAGAGTATGACAGCTGGCATATTCTACGTATTATAAGTGCGACACATCCTCTGCACGCTAACGGCTGACCCCCCCCCCGCAAACTGGACCCTTCATTCAAAAAATTGAACGCTATGCTTCTGTTCTAAAGCTCGAAACAGACGCAGAACTCGCGCACGTATTGCTTGTGTTTTCGAGCTTTAGCACACTGGCATAGAGCGAGTGAGCCGTTTCGCTTCCCGTTTCGACCCCGTTTCGACTGGGTACCAATTTGCGGGAAGGGTCAGCCGTTAGTGTGCATAGGATGTGTCAAACTGATAATACATAGAGCATGCCAGCTGTCATACTCTTGTGTATTATGTACTCTTGACTCTATTCAAGCTTGATTTTCCCTCTTTTAGCTTTTTCATGAAAAGGATCGAGCTAAATTTAACTAGTTTAACTCCACCTAACTCTAGTGCGAAAAGGTTCCAAGACAGTTAAGCAAGGAGCTTGCATTCGATTCATGTTAAGACTCGCGGACGTTCAGTTTTATTTACAGCAGCCACGCACTCCGAAAATAACGTCGGTTTTCTTAAACTTGTGTTCCACGCAGTGTAATATTATTTACAGGTTTTGAGAACACCTATACAGCTTCTTCTGCCTGTAAATTTGGGGGCAGTAATAGTGTAACAGTTTGCGTAAATGCTTTGGCAGTAGTCTAGTTCTGACTGCACATTTTGCAGTAGTGGAAGTGCAAATTGCGTTTCGATTGCAAACTTTGGATGAGTTGCACAGTTGTCACTAATCCAGCATAGTTAACGCTCCCATATTTTTCCGTTTTACCTTGAAAAAGGTTTTACTTAAAAGATTTAGATTTTTTTTGATTTTGTAAATTAGCTATCACCTTAATTGTAATCCAGAAGTAGGTTCTGTTCTCAAGAAATGGGACCGTCAAATGAAAGAAAAGAGGTCATCAAATAAGCTACACGTTATACGTTTCTTGGTAGCTAGTACAACTAAAAAACTTCTAATTCGCGTTGAGTCTAACGTTTTTGCAAATATGTAATATCTGCTGCGATATTATACATACTGCACCAGCAGTCAACATTTTTAGATTCAATGCTCTTAAATTACAATATTTAATTATATTCAACTCAACTCGAACAGTGTCCGGTTCAATTTTAATAATCTGACGTTAATTTTTATTTTTCAGACTTTTTTCGTAATGGTATTTCTGACACTGCTCAGTCTAGCAGCGGCCGGCGGTTTAGCCGTGGCAGCATTTTTGTGCCTGGGCCGCGGAAAACCGGCCCGTCAGCCGCCGAAATTTATTCGTGATTTGGAAATCCGGGGAGTTTACGAAAATCAATCCATCATAGTGCCCGGTCCGGACCGAGCTCGGGTGACCAATTACGCCGAACCAAATCCTGATTTTTCGTTTCCCTCCGAAATGCCACCGGAAATTCGGTCCGCTTACGACATTTTCCGGCACGGACTCGAAGTTTCGGAAAACGGAAATTGTCTCGGACGGCGGTCCGGGCCGGGCCAACCGTATGAATGGCTCAGTTATCAGGAAACTCTGGACAGAGCTCACCGATTTGGTCAGGGTTTGGTTCAATTGGGTCTGAAGCCAGGTCGGTCCAGTTTTTCGATAAAAATGTGTTTTATGAATTTATGTATTTTACTAAAGTATTGCTTATTCTGCAAGGGTTTATGTAGAAATAAGAAAGAAATAAGACAGTCATGTGCCGTTCGATGTAACCTCAAAACCAAATAAGGGGAGTACATCAAGAAAATGAGCTAAACTCACTCGGGCTAGCAGGCGGATTCACGAAGGATACAAGCATTAATCATAGAGAAAATTATTTCATTATTAATAATGGGAGCAAAGCGGCTTGCAACGCGCATAATCAGACGAACAGAGAAGCAGACAAACAGAAAAGAACCACCACTTTACATTTCTTTTTCACTGCCATTTAATCTCGAAAACTGAGATCCAAGATATCGCAAGCTGAAAATTGACACTAAACGGAAAGAAACCGCCCCGAATGATTTGTATCTTAGCCCAGTATTTGCCAAAATAGGTATGTCAATTCTGGGACAACGGATGAGATTTTGAATTCAAGATAGGCGTTGCTATTCTTTGCCTTACCGCAACTTCAGCCATGTTGGGTGTTCATAAATTCGATACTCGAGTGGAACTGACGCTTCGACGCTTTGCCGCTACGGTCGCACCAACCTCGAAAGAGTTTAATTTCGTTCTGGCTTATAGCCTTTGTGCCGAACATTGAAGCCAGATAAAAATAAGAGTATAGAAATCAGACCCGATATTATTCGTCTGCTTATTCTCGTTGATTTTCAGGCCCCCAAACACCGTATTGATATAAAAATTAAATGGATTTGCAATTCAAGAAAATGAAGTAAACTTGGGCTGGCAGGCGGCCCCGTAAAGGATTCAAGTGTTTATTATTTTTAATTTTTAATTTAGTAATTTTTAATCATCAGTCCATTAAATTCAAAATAACCTCTAAGTTCGTCATCGAATTTCTATGACTGTTTTAGGTCAAGAAACCCGGGTGTCAGTCTACGGAATCAACAGCGTGGAATGGGCCGTGGCAGCACTGGGGCTCACCTCCCAATCCATGGTCATTGTTCCCCTCTACGATACCCTGGGAAGGCAGGCTGCCGTTCATATCCTAAATCAGTGCGAAATCCGACTTGTGATCTGCGATTCCGTGAAAAGGGCCGAAAAGCTGCTCCAACAGAAATCCGAAATCCCCTTAGTCGAGGATGTAATCATAATGCGGGAGGAAGCCGAGATACCTCCGGAAATTTCAGGGGTTCGCGTCCACCGATTTCGGGATGTGGAGAATTCGGGTGGGACAACAGAAATTAGGTTAAACCTACCGAAAACCGATGATCTTTACATCATCTGCTATACCAGTGGCACTACGGGGAACCCTAAAGGTGCCATGATCACTCATTCAAATTGTGTGGCACAGTTGGTCATCTTCGATTATACCTCCAAAAATCCCGACTTTCCGTGGCCTCTGGGCCCACAGAGTATCATATATTCCTACCTGCCTCTGGCCCATATGTACCAGCAATTGCTACACCTGATAGGATTCTACTTTGGCATGAGTATCGGTTTTTATTCCGGCGATTTGAAACTGATAGTGGACGATTTACAGGCCCTGAGACCCCATTTTCTCCCCTCGGTCCCCCGAGTTTTGAGTAAAATCTGCGAAGGAGTCCAGGCCAAGATTGCCCAGAAACCGTGGCCAGTTCGCAAACTATTTGAAATGGGCTGCAGGGCTAAAGTTGACGATTTGAAGAATCGACTAACCGGTCGAGATACATTCTGGGATCGGGTGATTTTCGACAAAATCCGGCAAAACATCGGTCTTGACCGGATTCAAATGGTGGTTACGGGAGCGGCACCGATTTCAACTGACCTACTGACCCTGTGTAGAGTTCTGTTCGGATGCCTGGTAACCGAGGGTTACGGTCAAACCGAAACTACCGCTGGCTGCACCAATATTTTTCCGGGCGATTTTGTCTGCGAACATGTCGGGGCACCCTACAGTTGTCAGATCAAATTGGTCGATGTCCCCGAAATGGACTATTTCGCCCGCAACGACCAGGGCGAAGTTTGTGTTAAAGGACCCATCATTATGAAGGGATACTATAAGGTATAACCTAATTTGCATATTGCAGTTATCTTCATCATGCTGTATTGTGACAGGCTGTTGACCGGCCGAAATTTTCGTCGGCCGACCGTTTCTGGAAACGGTCAGCCGGCCGGACGTTCGCCCGGCCCAACCGGCCAGAAACGGCCGACTGACGAATCGAAGACTTAAAAACTTGCCAGGCTAGGTGCCAGAACAAGAAATCAGCGCATAAGAATGCATTACCATAATTTGCAGTTGAATTGCTGAGGAAATTCTTAGTCCACTGAAATTTAAATCCACCCAGCCGGGTCAACAACATTAGCCCCTAGAAGGCCTGAGGAACAAAAATCTGTCTACCTGTCTCATAATTCAAGTTCAAATAAAATAGCATCTTTCGCAGAAAGCGTTTTGAAAATAGCATATGCGATTTATTTTTGCTTGACAAAAATGCTGAAACGTCATACGTTTGCTTCTCTTCACATACAGCAGTACAACAGTTTTAGTTTTGTAGCCAACTTTTCGCCGTAAGCAAAACAGGGCTTTCAGACAAAATATAAACATAAGAAATCGCATTTCTGATGGAAAATTTGATTTTCAATTTGAGACAGTTTCTTGCCCTGAGCTGGAAAACGATTAAGTTAATTCCATAACTCCTTTAGTTCGTTCTGCATGAAAGCTGAAAGCTCTTGGAAAATAAGCTTTGTAGACATTAGTATTCCGAATACCCAAATGTTCAATTTTACCCATAAAAGGTTATTGAAAATTAAGTTTATTAGATCTCATTATATATATTTGTTTCAGTTCATGTTTATACATTTGTGTATATATTTTGCATCTACTATCGGTCAATTTATTTTGTGAACCGGAGAGAACCCGCGAAGCCATCGACGAAGACGGTTGGCTTCACACCGGAGATGTCGGGATGTGGACCTCGGAAGGTCGACTCAGGATCATCGACCGGAAAAAGGATATACTTAAGTTGACCCAGGGCGAGTACGTCGCCCCCGCCAAAATCGAAGCGATCTACTCCTAGTGTAGCGCGGTAGCGCAGATTCTTGTGGACGGGAGTAGCCTAAAAACCCACTTGGTTGCAGTAATTCACCCGGAATTGGCAGAATTGAGCCAACTTTGCTCTGACTTAAACCTAAGCTCAGACCTGGCCGAACTTTGCGCTAGCGAGGAGGTTAAGGCCCGACTACTGTCAGAATTGACGAAAATCGGGAAATCCGGCGGACTAAATTCGTTGGAGCAGATCAAGGCTGTCCACCTGACCCCCACCGGTTGGACGGTGGAAGATGATCTGCTCACACCGACCATGAAAAATCGCAGACCCCAACTTCGACGGAAATTTGCGCAGGAAATTGCGGGAATGTATGCCGAAAATGACAAATAAAATCACAAAAGTTATTGGACACGGAATCAATGTGGCGCAGCTGACACCTTTTGTATTCTTGTGGTGTAAGGTTTGCATGTATGCTTTTTTGGACCAGAAAGGAAAATATTGTCCGAAATTCGAATAACTATTTTTAGATTTCTATTTCTACTGCAGTGTTTATCTGAAATGTTTTGTTGACTCTACAACTACAAGCGTGTTTTCAAAATTTTTCCCCAAACGATGCAGCATAGAATTAGTTTAATCATTTACAAACATCGTTAGTTGTTTTTAATTGTCAAAACTGATTTGGGGTTAGTCAAACCAAAGTTGGCATTTCAAATTGCCTAACAGGCCAGTATATCGAAAATCATGAATTGCCCACATCTGGTAGCGCACGGCTTTTCTGGGTTCACTTCGTCGAAATTGAATATCATCGAAAGACCGACAAATTGTTTTTGGACCAGTTTCTGATTGGCTGCAGCACCATTCAAGCACGGCTATTTACCAGACCAATTAAACCTTAAGTAATGATTGACTTAGCATTTTCTTTGAACTGCTGAAATAATAAAAGTTGTGACAAATTGTTATTCATAAAGGGCGCAGAGACAACCATGGGTTTTTTCTACATTTTTGCGGCTACGTCTCAGTGTCCATATGAACGGTTGAACTTAGAAATGAATGATGCGAAGAAATGCGAACCGCCCCGCCGATCGAACCCCAAAACCAACTGACAAAAACTATACAACTTTACTTCACACATCTTAAAAAGACTCCTGTAGAAATTACAGGAATTCCAGGATTTCTTGTAGTTTTCTACAAAAGTGCTCCTGTGCAGTCAGTCACTAGCGGAGCTTCCTGTATTTTCCACACAAGGAACGTTTGTATTTTTTGCCGGCCTCTCGAATCGTAAAAATTACAGAAGAGCTTTTGCGCAAAATACCAAGGAAACCTGTAGTCTTAAATACAGGATTTTCCTATAGAAAATACTAAAGAAACCTGTAGTTTTGGTCGACATTTTTGACCATCCTAAATCAGATACCAAACCTGTAGTTTTTGCAAGACAAAATCTGTAAATTTTACAAATTTTACTGGAGCGACCTGTTATTTCAAAAAGGGGAGGGGGGCAGGTGTGGGGGGCGGCCACCCCCAAAAAAATTTCGGCAGGAAAATGGCCGCTACAAAAGTTCACCCACGGGGTGTTGAAAGACTGAAAATTTGAAAAAATTCAAAAATTTTAGTCTTCAAAAATTCTGATCACTGTCGCCCTTATATACTCAGTTTGCGTTATCACCGTATCGAGTACTATTCAGAAGAGTAAACCAGTAAACAAGTGAAAACTAAATGTTTCATTTCTATCGAATACTAATCAAGTGTTGTGCATTGGCCGGTGCGGCCAATGGCTGGCCAATGGCCGGCTACTGGCCGGCCAAGCCATTGGCCGTTGGCCGAGAAAATCTCGGCCAGTTGGCTTGGCCGGCCATTGGCCGTTGGCCGGCCAACGGCCAATGGCCAACGGCCAATTGGCTGGCCGTTGGCCGATGGCCGGCCAATGGCCGTTGGCCGGCCAACGGCCAACTGGCTGGCCGTTGGCCGTTGGCTGGCCAATGGCCGTGTGATTGCCTATCTGAAATTTAGTGATCTTGTGCGTTATATGTGTTGAAAAATTTAATTTTGCTGCATTATATCGTTAACATGTTGGTTTATAAAGTTACGTTAGATGCAGTACTACAGATTTTCTCTTAGATGTTGACAATTTCTATCGTTATTAGCGTTATTTCTTACAATTAAATTTGCTAATTGCATGCAAATGTTCAGTGTGCTAACAACGTAGTTTTTAAATTTGTCTGGCGGTGAACGTCTCATCACTTTATTGAGGCCGTCCAGCAAAATTAAAACAGAGTTATCGCGGGTTGAAAACTAAATGTTTGGAAAAAAACTATTTTACAAATATTTGTAAATTGTACTATTGAAATAATGTTTAATTAAGTTGACGCACGGTAAGTAAGCACGGTAGACGAATAAAAATAGTAAATTCTAGCTCGCCAACGTTGACAAATAGCTAAAGAACGACCAATAGCTTACGGCCAAGAAACAGCCAACGGCCAACGAGCGTCCAACGGCCAATCAGTTAGCCGCCAGCCATTGGCCGTTGGCCGGCCAACGGCCATTGGCCGGCCATCGGCCAACGGCCAACGGCCAGCCAATTGGCCGTTGGCCATTGGCCGTTGGCCGGCCGGCCTACGGCCAATGGCCGGCCAACGGCCAACGGCCAATTGGCCGGATAACTTCAAACTCAGGCCAAGCCAAGCCAAGCCAACCATGGAAATTTTCGGCCAATCCCAACACTATACTAATCTAACTTGTAACCAATTCTACCAAGGTAAGTCCAGTAAAAACTACCAACGATGTCCTGTAGAAATTACAAGAGTTAACCTGTATT